>CM040398.1:21760489-21945489 GCA_022702515.1 Ilyophis sp. 1 JC-2022 | reverse complement strand
TGTTTCTCTAAGCATGAGGGACATATATCTGGCTGATCGCATGCTTTTTTTTAAGAAATTTGATTTCATGTTTATGGTTTGTATAAAGATAAGGTTTGTCATGACATGTATTTTTTTATTTATTTAATAGTGAAGTACTATTCATGCAAAGATTTTCTTTTGGCTTCGTTTTCACGCTGAGAGTCATTCTGCAAAGCAGCCTGGGTTTTTTCGTCACACAGAAACGCTTTTCATTTGCTCCCCTTGGGCCGGCAGCGCCAGCAAAAGCCGTCGGCTCCGCCCCTCCTAACGCCTGCCCCACCCTAATCCGCGGCCGCTTCGCTTCCATAGCTAACCAGCAGCAAGGCCAGTTGCGAACACTCTGGTGTGACTCTCTTTGTCACACCTCTTTTATTTAACCTCCATTTTGTCTTCTTTTCATCCAGCCTTAAAGAAGAATAATATTACTAAATTTCCCAATGTCCACTCGAGGGTAAGGAATTCCTCCAATAGCACCCCTGTGCTGATGGATGTGACCCAAACCTGGCAAGAACCTCTTTTTATATATTACCTCCATCCTCTCTGCTGTGCTGTACTGTACTGAGCGCCAACCCTACCCACAATGCCTTGCCTATCATCTCTGATGTTTTCTGTCCCTCACCTCAAATTCTCTCTAGCCTACATGGCATTTGAATATTTATTGAAGAACTTGAGTTATACAGTTTGGGTATGCTTGTAATGTAGCGTATGGGAGATGCTTACCAATATGGTTTAAACTTTAAACTTGGCCAACTCTATTTCTCAAGAGGCCAGTTGGAAATACGGTCAATAATCATCCATCACACGGGTCCTCCAGACAGTGAGATAATCACAATTGTAAAAAATAATAATCATAATAATTGTCCAGTGTCTCTTTTTTTTCCCCGTCATCCCAGAGGAGGGATTTGATGTGTTTCTGTCTAACTCAAGCTGCTTTGCCTGATTGGCTGCCAACATAACTAGCCTCTTTTGACGCATGTGACTGACAGCTTCCCTCCTCCCTGCAGATCTCCGAAATCAGCCTTACAGGCGAGCTGACGCGGTGAGGAGGAGTGTGAGGAAGCGCTTTGATGATCAGAACCTGCGGCCGGTGAACGGTGCAGAAGTGGCCATGTGATGAAGAGCACGCGTACGTGACGGAAGTGGAGGGGGAAAGGGGGAGTGGGGGGGGGGCGTCACGCTCCCGCTGAAGTAGACTGTGAGCTTTCGCTATGAAGGATCGTTCTGGAAGGAGGGGGAGCGGGGAGCAGGCGGGGGAGGGTATGAAACGAAAGATTTTTGGAAACCTTGGACAAGCTAAGTGCCTAAATGAAATTCGGACGATTACTTCAAGCAATATGACCCGGCCTGGCTGTAATTGTTTCCCAAGCTACTTTTTTTATTTTTTTTAATTTTTTTTGCTTTCCCTCAATTTATAATACTGGACACAAACGTCTGTAAGGAAGGATCTTAACGTCTTTCCTTGGAAAGTGTAGAATGTAAGGAATGCTGTTATGGAGCTGTTCTGTTGAAGGTAATTCCACTACAGTTTCTTACTATGACGTTCCTTAGTATCTTAATACATTCCGGTGCTACTGCCTTTAGCCTTGGAATTTATAATGCTCTTTAGCTGCACTTTTTAAAGAAACATCAGCTTTTATCTTTTTTACTCAACGGCTAATGGTTTTTAAAAAAAAGAAAAAGAAAAGGTGTCCAGTTTAGTGTGGACCAGCTAGAAAGAAACAAAATTTACCCTCTGCAAATACATAAGGAAAAAAGTCAAATGGTTTCGAACCAGTTATTCACGAAGGGTTCAAAGCAAGGATACTACAGGCAGAGAGAAACGGGCGGAATGAACAGGGCGAGGCGATGCTCTAAAGACGAGACAAAGCTAATGTGAATTGTACATAGGCCCCCATACTAAGGTATTAATATTTCATTCATCAGTGTTATGGTTAGTGGACCAAGCTGTAAAGACAAGCACCTGCGCAGTGCGAGATCATCTACTGAAGTAGAGCCAGAGCGTCATTCAGTTGCGATGCAACTGCGTTCGTCGAGTGTGCCAACAGAGGGGGAAATCACTGGGGGGTGGGGGGACAAACCACAAGCCACATGGTGTTGACCGGTTTAGAGGCGCTTTCACCAAAGTTTAGGGATAGCAGACAAGGTGCAAGAGGGCTACTTGAGTAGATTGTCGCGAATTGTCATGATTTTTCTTTCATGAAACGAACTGGATTCTCATTTTTGTACTTTCTGGAAAAAAACTGCTTTTGGCTAACGAATCTAGGCATTTGTGTCTACTCACCGTCTTTGTAAGTTTGATGTATAGTATTTAACCACTGAAACGGTTTCCATTCAGTTTTTTCTCACGTGACCCTCTTGACGGGAGTTCCAGTTGTTGTTTTTTTTGATAACGTGTAGTTATATTAAAACGCAACAGAACAAGCATTCAGACTTTTCTAAATGTACAGATATTTTGCTACAAAAATACCTTTTTTCTTTTTTTTTTATATACCTAGTCCTTCCAGTAGCTTAAGGTCAACATTGTACATATTGTTTAAACAAAAGTTTGCCACACACTGTGCTATACGGTTTGAATGTTCTTTTAACTTATAGTTTTTTGTGTTCTGTTTTGTATATTTAATGAAGCGGTGAAGGAGAGTCGGGCTCAGCGTTGAGAGCAAGCATTTAGTGGAACGATCTCCAGCGCTGAGCAGAATGCCCCATGTCATGCCTGCCTGGCGATAAAGAGGCTTTCGACCATTGACCTTTTCAGTGAAGCTTTTACCGGTCTGTTGACCCTAAAATACCCACTTCATAGCATGTGCACCCACTGTATTTTCTTTAACAAATCTACACGTTACATATGTGAACTTCATCCTTTTAGACAGGATAATAACGGGCATGTTCTTTTTGTTTTTTTCCCCCCTGCAATGTATTATAGGTAATAAATGCTTATTTGCAATGTACTTTTGAATAACACAACTCAGTTAGACCTCTGATTTCAATGGTTATGATCAAATAAACTATTTACACATTTATATCCTGGGCTGTGTTCACTGGATACCTTTCTGTGTTCTGTTCAAATTGAGTGGCAGTTTGTAAAAGCTGAGTGAGATGAACTACTCAAAGAAATTAAGGGAACACTTATCAACACAGTATAACACCAAGTCAATTAAACTTCTGGGATATCAATCTGTCCAGTTAGGAAGCGTAAACGATTGTGAGTCAATTTCACCTGCTTTGGTGCAAATGAAAGTGACAACGGATGGACAGGAGAGGCAACAGCAAGACAACCCCCAAAAAGTAAATGGTTTTGCAGGTGGTGGCCACAGACCATTTCTCTCTCCTTATCTTTCCTGACTGATTTTTCTCTAGTTTAGCATTTTGCTAGTGCCTTTGTCACTACTGGTAGCATGAGGCGGTACCTGCAGCCCATTCAGGTTTCACAGGTAGTCCAGCTCCTCCAGGATGGCACATCCATACGTGCCGTCGCAAGAAGGTTTGCTGTGTCTCCCATTGCAGTCTCAAGAGCGTGGAGGAGATATCGGGAGACGGGCCATTACACAAGGAGAGCTGGACAGGGCCGTAGAAGGGCAACAACCCAGCAGCAGGACCGGTATCTACTCCTTTGTGCGAGGAGGAACAGGAGGAGCACTGCCAGAGCCCTACAAAATGACCTCCAGCGGGCTACTCGTGTGCATGTTTCTGACCAAACTGTCAGAAACAGACTCCATGAGGGTGGCATGAGGGCCCGACGTCCTGTAGTGGGACCTGTGCTCACAGCCCAGCACCGTGCAGCTCGATTGGCATTTGCCAGAGAACACCAGAATTGGCAGGTTCGCCATTAGCGCCCCGTTCTCTTCACAGATGAGAGCAGGTTCACACTGAGCACATGTGACAGACGTGACAGAGTCTGGAGACGCCGTGGCTAATGTTATGCTGCCTGCAACATCATCCAGCATGACCGGTTTGGTTTCATTGACTTGGTGTTATACTGTGATGATTAAGTGTTCCCTTAATTTTTTTGAGCAGTGTATAAACCACCAACAGGTATTTTTTATGCAGGCTGTAAAGTCTGGAGAAATATCAGATGAAGCAAGTTAAGCAGACGGCATACATCAGACACTCATTTAGACGTCTCCAGACAAGTTTTTTTTTTTTTGCCTTCGTACGACATTGTCTGCGCAGGCTGCCGAGGCGAACCTTCTCAGGCAAAGTTTGTTGTTCATTGACCCGCCCCTGTCTGCAATTGGTCTAAATATCAGTTCTAACCAGTTTGACTTTTCAAGTAAATCGTGCCCATGTCTGATTAAGTATGCCGTCCACTTTAGTACAATATCACTATACAAGAAGGGGTACTGTGGCTTCTCAGTTTGCATGTCACAAAATACTGGAATACGGTGTCTTCAGAAACCTTTTAAATGGGATTTGTTTATTAAAAGAAAAAACCTGAAAATGACTTAATTGATAAGAATTCACCCACTGTGTTAACTACATAAATTGGGCCAGGTGCCATTTTGTAACACGTTTGGGCCATTTTGAGAGGTTGTACTAAATGTGTTAATTCAATTGCATGATTGCAGAATAATTATCACTAGCTTTGTGAAGTCACACTGACCAAGGAGCTGCCTGTGGACGTTTGGAGGGAAAAGGTTAGAATAACATTGCCAATGCTTTGGACCTTCTTTAGAGGACCACTATAACAATCTAGACACTAACAAGATCAGGCTGTCCTATCAAACCGAGCGACCGAATGAAAAGGACAGTTATCAGAGAAGTGACCAACGGGCCGAGCAGAGCTCCTTGGCTGGAACGGGAGATCAATAATCTCTTCAGCACAGCTTTGGCCTCTTCGGTAGAGTGGGTAGAGAAGCCGTTTCTGAAAAATGTAAACACTAAGTCACAAAGCCTGGAGTTCCAAATGCAAACACCTACAGGAGGATGAGCAGCACACTTCATGAGCTTCATGAGTGTCGGGGAGGAGAAACGAACACTGGCAAAGACAAAATGGCTTAGCGAAGGGAGACACAATAATTACCAATGCGGTTTAGCGCACCGTAAGCTGTCCAAGGATGTGGAAGCAAGTTTTTGGGCGACAAGGATTGGCACACTAAGCTTATCTAAGCTGCGTTCCGATGTTACCCATTAAGGACTCAAGCTCCTGGTGAGGATCATATGGCATGATGTCACCAAGCAATCGTTCCAGGACCTGAAGGATAGTGCAAAGTGATGCTTCTGAATGCATCTTAAAAACATATCTTGGTATCGCTACCCACGCATGTATCGGGGAGCCGTGCAACTACGCGTCTCACGAAACCTCTGCAAATGGCAATTTCTGAGATGGTAATCTAGACACGAGTGAATTTACATGCGCCACTTCCACTGGCTACTATAATGATCATGTAGCCCAATATACAAGGCATAAGTATCAACAGTGCACTAGAAAATGAGTAAATCCTGCATTATTTTTATCCTCTGTGCCCACGTTTCTCAATACAAAACACTGAATTTAAATCTAGCAAACATTTAAAATTACATTACCAACATGCATTTGAATCAATAATCGTTTCATAAACAACAAACTTGGTAAAACCATTGCTTATCACGTGGTGCAGAAGGTGGCCAGAGTTCAAAGCCATTGTCTTTAGATGCTTAGTATGTAATTGCACAAATAATTAATTGTAGTGAGAGCTAAAGTATGAATCAAATACGGTATATGGTAGCCTAGCTTCCCAATTTTTAATCACAATTATGTATTCCTCAGTCCTTGTGGGAAAACGGGGATTTCTATGTAGAAGTCCACAGACCAGTATGCCCACTAGGCTATTATCAGTGCAGACTGGAAGGCTGCGTTTGTGGAACGTGGGGTACCTGAACTATCCCCTTTACTCAAAAGTCAACATCACTTCCTCTTTAGTGGTGGTCTGAGCAATTTTTGAATGGCCCTTAGCCCTCGGGGCATCGTTGCCAACTTCAAATCCCAGGGCTTGAACCTTCAAGAGGTAGTAACTTTAGGAAGTAGTTCAAAATGAAATTAATGATCTGAAGCAATCGGGTCACTGGGAATCTGATGAAATCTACGAGACAAATTCACTCTCGTAGTAATATTAGTTCAGATGGTTGTAACAAAATATTAACTTTAAAATTGTGAGTCTGTTGCACTCAGAGCTAAACTTAGATTCCCACTGGATCTAACATCGGTCCCTTCCAGGCTACCGTCTCTTCAGTGGGTATGCAGTACTACTCTGCCTTTTTACAACCGTTGTTGGATGCAAACGGGCACCTCGATTTGTACAGCTCAAAGAGCAAGTCATCAAGAAGACAAAAATACATCGGCCCAGAAAGGTTATGGAATTTGCAAGAACATCCTTCCCTTCTGATGATGTAACCCATCCTCGAGTGTAACATATCCACATCAGCACAAGGGAAGAGATACTAGTGCACTGTTCACCTCCACATAACCTCTCCATCCTGAGAACTGCCTGTATTGTGTGGACATACATACTAAGTCAATTAGTCCCAGGCAACACCATTACAGACACAAGTGGGATGTAGATGGGTATTGAGTTTATTATCCACAATGCTGTTTTTAAATTTACATCAAGAAACATCCACCCTGAACATAGGTGTTTTTTTTCAATGTGTGACAGGAAGTCAGAATTCTTTATTCGGACAGACTGCAGCTACAAGATTGTACATTAACATGCACAAGTTCTCCAAATCTACAAAATAGAAATATCCATATGCATTGCCTCATGTTTTAATTATGTTGGAATCATGTCCAAAGGATAGCACTTTTTAAAAAGCAATCATAAATCACGCGACCCTCCTCGTTATATCATTGAAATCAATAAGCGTGGACTTGTGCCGTTCTTGTCTGAACTCAGTCGAGACAACCAATAGAATTAGGTTCAAACGTGTTACAACGAGTAAAGGCCATCAATGCAACAAACGCTATTCACTTGCAATTGGGAGGGAAAAAAATAAACCAGCTGTTCTTTTTCTGAGCCAAAGATCAGACCGCTCGCCCAACCAATGTGAAGGAGCAGTGTGTCCCAGTGCGGCTCAGGGTTTATGAAGACTCTGGAGACGCTCTGCAGCTTTGACAGAGCCGGCCAGCGCTCCCTGTACACATGCACATCCGGTCGAAACAAATGCGTACGACGTAAAAATCTATTACGGGGAATTTTATTCATCTTTCTTTCTTTAATACAAAAAGGGAATAACAAAAATAACGTTCATCTGAACTAATCTGTGACGTTAAAAGCAGCCACAACTAAGCATGCAGGCGCTTCCCGTGTTCTGTAGGTGCAGAAAACTACTTTTTATCAGTGTTGCTTTTTTGAGGATGAGCGTCTGCACGAGGAGTGAGCGCCTTGCCGCGAATGGGGGGGCAGCTCCACGTAGCTCGCTTTGAAGGGTTCGGTGTTAAATCGAGGGAATGCAGAATGTGTGAGTGTGGCGTCGGCGGGATGGCGGGAATGGCGGGCAGAGCCTCAGGGCGCGTCCAGCTGCTCCAGCAGAGTCCTCCTCCTCTTCTCCAGCTCTCCCTCGCTCAGTTCGCTGCCCGAGGTGTCCCAGCCGTCCTGGGAGGAAAGCGGGGGGGGGTAGAGGGGGGAAAGCTGAAAACACGCTATGCTAATGCTGCGCGCCGACAAATTCTGGACCTGCCGCCTCAACGGGTCACCTAAAAACTTAAAAACTGTGACCGAATCAGAGCCCTATCTACTGCGTCATGTGTATTAACATACTGCATACAGCATACTGCGTTCTGTTTAGTGACATGCAGTATGTGAAAAAATATTCTCAATACTGTCATCAGCAAAAACCCGGAAATAAGTATCGTTCGGGGATTTTAAGTACACTACATTCGAGAACATTTTGCCTACGTAACCAGCTAGCAACTAGCACACTCGATAGTATAGAAGGACATTGATTCTCTCATTCCAGTTGGAAAGCTAGAATTAGACCAGACGACAGCAGTGCCCCATCAAAGATCACCCTGAGCAAGGAGTTTCGTTGCAGTGATTAAATATCCAGGTGTATTACACCCAAGACATGAAATATGAGAGAGATGTAAGTATCGGAGCAGGAGGTGCTCGGCTGCACAAACGGTGATATTATTCTCAGGCTTTGACTGTGAAAATGACATATTGACATATTTAATGCGGTCATACTTTATTAGATAATAATAGGAGCAGCCTTTCCTTAATTTCCTGGGTATAGATGTTTTCCACAGGGACCATCTCATGTGTGCAAAAGGAGATAACACTATTTGCATGAATTACCGCTTCTCGCCGTTTGAAATGGAAATTTGATTTGCATTCAGAGTCACATAGTGTCTCTGTGCAAAGCATCTATATTCGTTCCATTGGGCTGTTAAACAGGAGGGAGTCACTATATTTCAGGCCAGGGTAGGTACAATGGCACAGGTTCAGTGAGCAGAAAAGCTAAAGGCCCGTTTCCACTGGGAAACTTGGTCCACACCAGCAGACACGATCATTGTACACACACTCAATCATTGTACACACACTCAATCATCACTCAAGCGTGCGCGTAGCCTGTGGATAGTCTGGTTACTTGTGTTATCGTTGGAGATGCCTTCTAACAATCACTATTTATTGCTACCGTTGCGGTATAGATGCTTTAATTAGAACGGAAATTATTTTGGGATTTTAAGAGTCATTGTTATACCGGTCGTTCCGGGTGGAAAAGGGCCTTGGGAAGCCTGTCCTTACCTCCTCTTTCCCGGACTTTCTTTTAGGAGACTTCTGCTTGGACTCTGCGCGAGGTTTTCCTCTGGACCGGTCGTTCTCCTTCTCCTTCTCCCGTTCCTTCTCTTTCTCTCTCTCCCGCTCTCTGTCGCGATCCCTTCCTTTCTTGTCCCTCTCACCTTCGGATTCAGGGGAGGCCTAGCGGACGGGGGAGAAACACTTGTGACCACAGCAGACTTACACGGCTCTAAACCGCCACCCGTTTCCCCTGTAACTATTCAGAGTGAAATTAAATGACTGGCGTAGACCGGCTCGTGTAGAACGTACAGATTTGTGCTCTAAACCGGCACCCGTTTCCCCTGTAACTATTCAGAGTGAAATTAAATGACTGGTGTAGACCGGCTTGTGTAGAACGTACAGATTTGTGCTCTAAACCGCCACCCGTTTCCCCTGTAACTATTCAGAGTGAAATTAAATGGCTGGTGTAGACCGGCTCGTGTAGAACGTACAGACTTGTGTCGCCTCTTCTTAGTCTTCTTCTTGTGCTTCTTCGACTTCTTGTAACTTCGCTCTGAAGATCAAATTCAAAGAACGGTCGTGAGAAAAAGGGTGAATTTGTTACTTATCCAATTTCAGCAACATACAATATTGCGATTGTTACTGGTTTCATTTCAGATCAGGCTCATATGTACCAAGGATTCAGTTGTAAAAATGACTAATCAAACTGATATACCAGTGAAAGCTTTGAATAGCTGCTCATTTTATGTAGGAAAAAGTGCTGCTCTGACCGGATTCACCACTGGAGGAGTGCTCTGACGGGGACTTGGACTGCGACCGCTTCTTCTTCTTTGAGTGGTAGTCATCGTCTTCAGACTCCGAGCCCTGGAGAGAAAGGACTGATTTAACTACCAGCAGGGTATGAAATTTACTTACCAGAGTGGCTTGTGGATTATACAATTCACCAGCCATTTTCAACATTTTACCAGCCACATTACATTTCACAATACAACACAACACACATACTTGGTTACCTGCCAAAGCAGCTGCTGGAGTAGCACATCTTACCAGCCAGAATCAAAATTTTACCAGCCTTTAGAATATAAGGAATGGCTGAAGTACCAGTATGTACGGTGAAAAGTAAAATATGCTACAATCGGTCAAACTCACCGAATGAGAGCGGGATCTCTTTCTGTGATGTTTCTTGGATTTCTTTGAATGCTTCTTGTTCTTAGAATGATGATGTTGACACTCGTGCTGTTGAGAAAAGAGACGTTGAGAGTCTGATCGAGCTAGCACGCAATACGCAGAGCTACCGTGCCTTCAGTCTCACACACACACACGAGTAGCGCAGATATAGAAGCACCTCCAAAACATGAATGAAATCCTTGAAGATTCTCTTCCGTTCGGACTCCAGAGTGACGTCCTCAAAGGCCAATTCCTTCAGGAATCTCTCCCGCACCTGGGAATGAAGCTCCGGTTAATGTCGGAAAACTGCAGGAGAGTCCACTGGAATAAAGGGGAACTGAAGGGTGCACAGAGGAACAGCAGAAACATGCTTCCCCAATTCATTGTGGCAGTTCACACACGCACGCACGCACGCACGCACGCACGCACGCACGCACGCACGCACGCACGCACGCACGCACGCACGCACGCACGCACGCACGCACGCACGCACGCACGCACGCACGTATGTGGCTAGACACGGTCTCCAGTCCACTGGAAACATTAACATCCGTGACAGGGCTACGCTCCGGGGCGTGAGAAATTGAGGCGGACACGTACGCTCTCCCAGGCGGACTCGGGTTCGAGGGCGGGGGTGGCCTGCTTCAGCATGCTCTTGAAAGCAGCCTCTTTTCTCTTCATCTTCCTGGCCTCCTCCTTTTCTCGCTCTCTTTCACGAGCCTCTGCTTTCTCCAGTAGCTGCATGGTGCAGGGGCATGTGGGGACACATGGGTGATTTAGCAGTGAGCACCATGCTGTGGCACCATTCACACAGTGGCCCCCCCGAGGGTAGGCCTCATCCATTAATTACCTTCCACAATTACAAACAAACATACATTAGTAATACTTGTAATCATGTTACTATCCAATATTTCTGGGCTCAAAATGATCATACGGAAGGTTAAATATCCAGGTAGGGCACAGATATTATAGTTCTGGGTAAGGGACATAACCTGAATTGAATGAGTAAACATCCGGGTGTATATGATAAGTAGAAACATAATCCTGAACAAAGTTATCTGCTAAACTAATATATTTGCTACTACTAATTATAAGCTTAGATGTAAAGATACATGTAAACTAGTAAACGTTGTATAGCTGCTTTTATAGAATGGTTATATCAGTCTCCATGTTTTAAAGTGAAAGGACTGAGACTCACGCTGTTAAATGCCAGCTTGATGTTGCCTGCGTCCAGTGTGGTGGCTCTTTTATCGGAGCTGATCGCTGTGCCAAACTCCTCAAAGGCCGTGTTCACCTCCACAGTAAGTCCTTTATCCTGTAAGCAATATATGCGTTATAGCAATACAGTGCTTTATCCTGTAAGCAATACATGCATTATAGCAATACAGTCCTTTATCCTGTAAGCAATACATGCGTTATAGCAATACAGTCCTTTATCCTGTAAGCAATACATGCGTTATAGCAATACAGTCCTTTATCCTGTAAGCAATACATGCGTTATAGCAATACAGTCCTTTATCCTGTAAGCAATACATGCATTATAGCAATACAGTCCTTTATCCTGTAAGCAATACATGCGTTATGGCAATACAGTTATTTATCCTGTAAGCAATGCATGCGTTATAGCAATACAGTTCTTTATCCTGTAAGCAATGCATGCGTTATGGCAATACAGTTCTTTATCCTGTAAGCAATGCATGCGTTATAGCAATAAACGGAGTAGTGTGACCAGGCCTGTGGACTCGGGGTTTCAGGTCAAATCTAGGGTTCCTCTGACTTAACTGGATTTGATGCACATTTATAGACCAAGTATGCACAACTCCAGCCCTGGGGACTACAGGGTCTGCAGGTTTTTGTGGGTTCAATCTGCAGCCAATCCAGGCCTTGGAAATGAGGCATTTTGCCTCTGTCAATCAATGACTCACATTAATCACTTCAGGGGAGGCTTCCCCGGAAGTGTGGAAACACGCCAAAATTCAGCATACACAACATTGTGCACCCGTTATAGACTCGTGTACAGGTCACACAAAGTGCGGAATGTAAAATGTCAGCCGTAAAAGGGAACTGGGGTGCGTCCCAATAGTCGAAAAATGAAACTTTTCCTCCTCCACTACCCCTCCTCTACTCCGTGCCCCGGAAACAGATCTTTGTGTTTTAATCTAATGTTGCTGATTACATCTTAATTACGTATTAAAGGTTACATGTTAATTAATGTCTCGATGCAAACGCAACGTCAGGAACATTGTATACTGAACATGCAAATAATTGTACTCGAAACAAAAGGCAGTTTTGCATAATTCCGGGTAAGAGAGGAGTGGTAGTGGGGGAGTGGAGGTGGAGTGAAGAATATTGGGACGCACCCCTGGATTCATTTAGGGCTTCAAAAAAAAAAAAAAAAAAAGGCCCTGAAAACCCGAAAAGGGTTCTGGATTGGTTTAGGGCTTCACCTTCAGGATATCCTTGATGATCCTCTTCTCGTCGTGGTAGCGGGCCTTCAGGTCCTCCACGTAGAACTTAAACAGGTCGAGAGGGGTAGAGCCTACAGAAGACACACCATAAACTAACATGCACATGTTATTCAGTGTGCGGTCTCGCCAAAACTACACAACTTCTCCTCTCCCCTGACTGTACGTTCAAGCGCATGCCATGGTCATTTACATTGAATAAGTCCCAGTGAAAAGCATGCTGTTCTTACCGGCCTGGCCCAGCATGTTGGCGAAGCGGATGTCTGAGCTAATGGTGGGGTACATCTCCATCCAGGCAGACATGGAATGGAGCTGACCGTGGTCGTGAAGCTCGTCCAGGAATTTCTGCGGTGAACAACGGTTACACCGAGTGTGGAATCAATCTCAACTTTGAAAAGGAAAGGAACCAAGCTACCGTCTATATGGGTCAGTCTCTCTGCAGGGGGTTCAGACAGAGTAGCTAGAGAGCAGTTTATCTGCTCTATTCTAAAAGTAACAGCACAGCAGTGTGTGGCCAAATGCAGGGGACTGTACTGAACAATACAAACACCACCAACTGTCTTTTTTGAGCTGTAGGTTTAGTTTAATTTTGAAGATTCAAATGAGGTTTGAAAAGGCAACTGTGACAGAACAAGACCAGACACCTCTAAGCCAAAGACAGTTCCAATACAATTAGAAGACCAAGGTAACCAAGCTCAAACGGTACCAATTTATCTTATCTTGATTTTAACAAGCTTGCTCAAGAGCTACATCTCCACAGATAAACTAGACACAGCATAAACTAGCTAAAAAATGAGACTCCTCACTATATGCAAAACACAACTGTTATTCCCAGAAAAGGCTAATGGCTTTTTAATTATGCCTTTAGGAAAATGCAGTGCTTAGAACCTTTGCAGCACCCAATTGATTGGTTTCTAGTGCAATTAAATTCAGCAAAAACTCTTGCATCCCATCTAATGGACACGTTAATGGCCAGCTGCAGACCTCATTTAAATATGATGACTTCACCTCTGTCCAAATTCTCAGACGCTGTGAATGTAAAATGGCTGATTCCCCACTGCATCCTTTACAGCAGCGGTCCCCAACCCTGTTCCCGGAGATCTACCGTCCTGGAGGTTTTCACTCCAACCCCATCAAAGCGCACCTCATTCAACAACTAGAGATCTTGTTGAGCTGCTAATTAGAATCAGGTGTGCCAAATTAGGGTTGAGATGAAAACCTACAGGACTGTATGTCCCTGGGAACAGGGTTGGGGAGCGCAGGCAGACGTGATGGCTCCTCTCACCTGGAAGGCCTCTCTGTTCTTGCGATGTCTGCGTCTCTCTCTCAGGAGGGACTTCTGCTTCTCGTCCTCCTCCTCCTTCTCCAGGGTGCGGATGTGCTCCTCGAAACAGATCAGCGCGTCCTCCTTGTCCATATCTGCACTCGCACCCAGAAGGGAGAGCGTTAGCCACAGACTGGCAGTCACAGAGAGGACTGGGGTAATTCACAGATCTGTGAATCCTCCTTGTCCATATCTGCACTCGCACCCGGAAGGGAGAGCGTTAGCCACGGACTCAGTCACAGAGAGGACTGGGATAATTCACAGATCTGTGCATCCTCAGTTGGAAGGAGGAGTTAGTTCCAAAGGCTCACTGCAATAATAATACCGTGTATATGAATGTGATCCTTCTTCAATGGAATTATTTTTTATTAATCAGGGAGGGGTGATGATCTTTCCCTTCTCAATATATTCTCATATTGTTTAGTGTGGAAATAGAAATTGGGACACATGGAACACACACAAAAACAATGTAAAAATCATCTTTTTAAAAGCGTATGCTCAACTCACGCCCATTTCAGTGACTGCAAGTATTTAAAAATAGACCACAGCCCTACAGCAGGTAGTGTGAAAAGCTTGTTCTTAAAATAATTAATGTTTAGTAGGTTTGAGTGATATACAGCATCAATTATTATCGAATGCAAAAACGGCCATCACCAGGTATCGCCTCTCTTTAAATCAATTTATTTATTTAATTATACCTGATGCGGTAGTCGAGACAGCGTGAAATTCAACCGGGGAAAGAACGTCACCAAGTATCTATTGGGTGTTGATAAGATGGCCAATCAGCAGCAGGGCGTCGCAGCTTTTATACGATTGACAAAAACACATCAAATGACCACATGGAAGCTATACGACCTTTGCTGCCGATTGGCCTTCTCAATACCCAATAGAAATCAGTGGTGACGCGTTTTCCCCCCGAAGCATTTCACAAGGCCTCTGATGTTTGGATGTTTACTGCCGTATATCAGGTATACTTAAAAGAAAAAAAGACTAAAAGAAAGGCAATACCCCACATGGTGGAGACGGCCGTTATCGCGTTCGATAATTAAAAATGCCCAGCCCTAATGTTTATGGAGAATTATCAGACCGCGGTGCATAGCGCCCAGCCCTAATGTTTATGGAGAATTATCAGACCGCGGTGCATAGCGCCCAGCCCTAATGTTTATGGAGAATTATCAGACCGCGGTGCATAGCGCCCAGCCCTAATGTTTATGGAGAATTATCAGACCGCGGTGCATAGCGCCCAGCCCTAATGTTTATGGAGAATTATCAGACCGCGGTGCATAGCGCCTAGCCCTAATGTTTATGGAGAATTATCAGACCGCGGTGCATAGCGCCCAGCCCTAATGTTTATGGAGAATTATCAGACACAGATCAGTGCACATACTCTGCAGCTCCTCATCCTCCGCAAAGGTGGGGTTGTCCAGCAGGTACTGCTGCGCCTCTGACCAGGTGGTGCGATACGTCACGTTGGCCATGTTGTCCAGAATGTTCTTCAGCGCTTCCCAGTTCCTCTTCCTCAGCTGCTTGGCTTGTTCCTGCCGAGCACACGTTCAGCAACACGTGCAATTACATACCAGCCGCGTGGAACCACCACTCATTCAGCATGAGCAAATAGTTTCCCTACTCATTCCACGATAATCTCATTCACATCATGTTTTATCTTACAACTCACCCTCAATGATATTTAAGGAACAAATGTATAATTTATACATTTACAAACTTATACATTTAAGTGAAATTCCCACCAAAACTGGGCTTGAAGATTTTTAAGGGTAAAATACTTTTAATACCATACAAATTTTTAATGACTTTTGATGGTGGGCTTGCTGTACAAGCCAATGACCTAGCCAATTTGTTAGCAATTTAACGATCATCTCTTCCGGGACATTTTAGGGCTCTTGAAAGCATTCAAGGACATTTAAGAGCCCCGTAGGCAGCTTTGACAGGACGGGTTATAGGCGAGGAAAGAAGACAGATGGTGAAACAGACAGACAAGAGGCCCCTCTCACCTTTTCCTTTTTGGCGAGGTAAAACAAGACGTCCTCGTAGATCTCCAGGCGGTCCCGTTCAGGAACGATGCTCCACACCTCCAGCTCGGCAAACATCTGCTCTGCTTTCCTGAACGAAGAACAGTGTCACAAAAACTGGCACATTTAGTTACGCAGCAATATTACGGCTGCAGGTACCAGACAAAAAAAATATTGCTTCTGCTCGATAGTAACAAAAACTCTTCTGCTGGCAGGCCCATCTAGCTGGTGTGATCTGTGCAGGGACGAGTTCCTCCACATGATGGCAGCAGCGTAGAGTGAAAGACTTTGAACCTCAGCTGACGTTCAGCTTTGGAACAACTTGGACCACGCGTCCAAAATCTTGATATTTTACAAATCTACATACGTATTTATGGTCGTTAGGTTTAACTTCCACAAAAAACTGAAACTGAAATGAAACTCTGGAAAATGTAAATCGAATGAGTCTAAGTTTCAATTTGTACTAAACTACAAAAAGGAGTGGTTGCTGCACGGAACGGACATCCTATGGTTGAAATGCTATACTGCATATTTAAAACGGGGATGACAGTACCATCTCATGATATTTGAACCCGCAACTCAACGGCTACATGCTCCCCGTTTCCAAACCTCAGTGCAACACTGCTGCCGTTAAAAAGTTATCCCTAAAACGCGACGTCTGCTGATTGATGACACGTGTGGCGCGCGCGCGCTCGCATTACGGTGCCCTGCGGAGAAAGCCTGCTACATTAGTACATTATTAATGCCACCGGCAGAAGGGAGAGACGGCTGTTCCACTAACAGAGGGCTTCGGATGGACTTCACTTTGCTTTTTCCAGCCTGCGCCGCAGAACACAGTCATTCACAGGGGGGTTCTGCAGTGTTTTTACTGAGAGCTGACGCCCACTACGGAGTTTATTTCACGCTAGGATAATTACGGTGAAAAGGTACCATACTTTCTCTTATTGTGCCTTGTATGGCCACATGTCCCCACATTATGAACAGGAACACTGCAGAATTTTAATGGAGACAGTTGATTGTACAATGAGGGTGAGGAATGCTTAATTTTCCACGGAAGTATTTCAGGTATTCCTATCCAGCTGAATGGACCACTGAGCAAGACTGGAGAACTGACAGGAAAGCAGGACATGCCATTTGTTATGCTGCCTACTTAAGATATCCTCCCAGGAATAATCTGTGCAAACCTATTTACAGAAAATTGATGAATAACTAAAATTGCAGTGCAATTTAGTTCAATACATACATCTGCTTTGTAAATTATGCAGCTTTAAATTGTGCGGACTAATTAACTACCAAAACATGGTAAATTAATGCATATGCCTAATTGAAATGAAACAATGGAAGCGATGTCTCTATGCACTTACATTGACAACAGAATCTTTGAGTGCGTCACTCGATTAAGACACGCATTAAATACCCCGATAAGACGTTTAGAAAAGCCGAAGCAGTTAAACTCCTCTCACAAATCAGCCAATAATGCAGAACAAAGAGAAGAATACATAGTGACAGCCTCTCTCTCTAAAGGGACCACAAGCAAACTCTGAACATAACCACTGCTGGACGTACTTAGGAAATCTGTGTGCGTGTGTGCGTGTGTGTGTGTGTGAGAGAGAGAGAAACAGAGGGAGAGAGTGAGTGATAGAGAGAGAGAAGAATGAGTGAGGGAGAGGTCCAACTTAGCACGAACGCACAATGCTGAACAAGCACGCACTTGTATCTGGTAGTGGAGGTCATCTTCTCGTGATTCTCCAGGAAGCGCTGATAGGTCTCTTTGGACTCCTTGTATTTAATCCTGGCCTCCTCCTTCTCCTCTTTCTCTGTGTGGACCTTGTATGCGTTGAAGGCCTGCTTCTTTTCACTCAGCTTAGGTAGTGCGCTTTAATGAGAGACAGCAGAGAGCAGCAGCAGTTGGTTATGTCGTGTACATCGGTAAAGCTAGAGAACATGACAGGGTCCTGACCGACGGCTACCTGTAGCGTGGGTCGTTGATGATCATTTTCATGGCCTGCTCCCACGAGGCATTGGATGACACTCCCTACAAATCAAATTAACAAAAGACGGTCAGCTCCAGAATCATTAACAACCAAGATCTATCGGTGTAAAAACCACACCTGTATGCGTCTTTCACAAAGCACACAGACGTAAAAACGTTTAGTATTATTGGGCTGAAGGGAAGTCAAATTGCTTTGGTGACAGCTATATATCTTCATAAAAAATACCTCCAGCATCATAAAACAATGCTTTCACAAGTTCCTTCACTGCTTTTCTCCAGGAGTAACTTGTCCCTTCGATCAGTATGAAAGGAATCTCTCAGAGCTACCTTCTCCAAAGTCATTCTCATTCACTACAGCATATCCCTCAAATTGCCTTCTTCCTGGCCAAGCGATTGTCCAATGAAGCCAATTACAAAGACGTGACAGGAAAGCTCTCGGTGGAAATTAACACGCTACCTCAGGATAAACTCCTGTGGGCCTAATTAAAGCAACTAAAATGGGATCGATAAGTGACCTCTGAGGAACTAAAAAAAGGCAATTTCCGATAAAACAAGCCCCGGTCCCGTTATACCGAGAACGATTTTGTGTTTTCGATACGAGCAAAACCAAAACGAGCAGCTGCCGGTTCTGAAGTCATTACAATCGTGTAAAACGATTATACGAGAGACGGGAACGCAAGCACAACGACCGTACCTGAAATGAACGCTGACTGAATCTGACCGCTAGGCCTTCACACACTGCACCACAAACGAATGAGTCCCAAGGGCTCGGGAACACAAGCCTGTGAAAAATTAACCGACTGAAATCCCGGCACAGTGAATTTATACCTTCTCCTTCAGGAGCTCCTTGAAAGCCAGCTTGGCCTCCTCCTTTGTGTTCCACTTGTATACTTTCTTCATCAGCTCCGGCCTCTCCTCCTTCTTGGGGGCATCCCTGTGAGGGCCAGAGGCCAGGGGAGAGAGGACGGTAAGAATGAAGACATCAGCACAGCACAGTACGCGTGAAAAAAAAGTCAGTCTGCGAGTAGGAGGGGCTTAGATACCCGGCGGGGGTCTCCATGCTGGGCATGTCCTCGATGGAGTTGACGGGCACGTCTGCCGTAACCTCGGCCATCTGAAGGGGCGCTTGGGTCAGCTGCTCCTCGGGGACAGCAGGGGCAGCCGTCTCTGTCTCGGGCGCTGTTGTTATGATGGCGGCGGCGGCGATCTCTGGTTGCACGGTGGGTGGGGTGGTGACTATGACGGCTGTAGTGGCAGCAACAGCAGCAGCAGCAGCAGCAGCAGCGGTGGCGGCGGCAGCGGCAGCAGCAACCGCATCAGGTGTCCTGGGAAAATATTTGGAGATTTCACATTTCAACCCATCGACTACCAAAACTAGAGTCAACACTATACTAAAAAAAGATTATTTACAGCGATCTTTTGTACCCACTAAGAGGGACTGTGCAAACGCGTGCGTGCCAGTATCAAGGACATCCACCTCATTAAGTAAAAAAGTAAAACTTCCAGCTGCATAGTCCTTTTTTGTTTTTTTAGGATAGGATAGGCTGAGGATAGGCCTTGGCCTGTGATATATTGGCATTTGGCTCACATAATCAAAGTTGAATAGGACAGAATACATAATTTCATATAACAATAATAATATAGATAAAATCTTTTTTTTTCTTCTCATGGATAAAATCACGTCAACTCATTCAGCGCTGCGGGCGACATAAGTCGTCAAAAATACGAACGGTCTAAAACGCAGAGGGCAACCAACGTCGACCACAGCCGTTTTTACACCGCTATATAGGTAAAGAATTCCGGATTTGAGTCTGAAAAAATGTAACAATTGGGAATAACGCTTCTCGGTGAATTTGTAGGCTACCAACACGTTTCTGCGCCACGTTACTTTTTGCCTCAGGATATCCGTTTTGTTGAACAGTTTCTTTTGAAACTGTTGATAAAAAGTAACTCACGCGGACAACTCGTCTATACAAATTACCAGTGAATATGTTTATTGTTAATTTTTACATATCTATACGCAACAGCTGTTTTTTATGAAAAACTATTACACATCACTAATGTAAGAGTCCTGTTAACCAAACTGAAAATTTATTATTTATATCACCATCATTATTGTTTAATGTTGCTCTAATAGTGAATTGAAGCAGCAGGTTTGCCATCTAGTGCCATCTATTCTAATTAACAAAATTTGGTTCAATAGGTAAAATAATGTGTTTATTAGAAGTTTGCACATTAAGAGGATCAATCTAAAAATTGTCAGCAGCCATATTGCTAGGCACTGCTGAGGCTTAAGAGTTCCAGAACACTCTGGCATTGAATGACTTGACCCTTAATTTCCGATCAACGGTTTCAATTTATTTGCAGAGCCTAGCACACAGCACAGCTTTATAAATGAAGAAAGATTTAAAGGCATTAACCCCAACTTACCCAGACTCTTCAGCTTTTATCATAGCTGCAAGAAGCAGAGACATAAAATAAGTTCAAATGTAACAGCACGATAATATATTAATATGACCTTTCAAACAGATATTTAAGTTAACTAATTGGGAAAAATGCATTTGGTGTTCCCTAAAAATGTATGTATCCATCAATAATGTGAAAATACATACATAATAAAACATTGGTGGAACCCCCATACCACAGTACACTGTCGACCAAACATCTTATATGTAACCAAACACACACTTTGCATACATTAACATTTTTTCCATTTCATCCCATGTTACAGTATAGAATCAGTTACAAAATGAGGTGTCGCTTGATTAGTTTGGTAAATATCTCTGGAGATATGGCTGTTTGAATATTTGCAAAAACTGGCTTTAAAGATTTTGTTGGGAATTATGCCCTTTCTCATCATAAAATACAACGTCAAACAAAGAACTATTGTATGAAATAGTTATATTCGTTTAGTAACCCAGTGTGTGGGTTACCCCTTGATTTTGAATAGGATTGATTACCCTAGACAGGGTTTTTCCTGGCAGAGAAATGGGTTTTGGCGGTACGCATGTGAGCGCGTGTAGTGCGCGAGCAGCAAATATTTTTGCATTAATTTTACCGTAAATACAGTTGTTGGAGTACAAAGAGCCCATGAAGGCTTTGGTTGTAAAGTAACAGTAGTGTTTAGGAGTTACATTTTAGAAATCAAAGGTCCTTGAAGCGTTCTTAATATTTGAATATTACACCATTTAGGCTATTTTGATAAATAAATAAACAACACTCTAAAACAGAAATAAAAAATAAGTGTAGCTACAAGTTTTTTTATTTAATTAAATTTTTTTTAAACGTACAAAAGCACCGTATGCGAGCCCTAAATGCGATAGGCCACTGTGGAAATATAGACTGTACGGGACTTTGGCGAAACGTAACAAGATAAACTCTTCAGGGTTAATCATAACACAGCGGTAGCTGCATATAGCCTACAGGTAAGATATTTGGTTTCAATAACATATTTATAGCTACGAAAGATTTTGGAGAAAGAAAATGAGGTGTCTTCTAAACCGAAAGTGCATCAGGTAGCCTACTGTATAGCTAGTAGCCTACAGTAAGCAATGGAAAACGCTGAATGCTTAGGCCTATTTGTACAACGTTTTTAAAAATATATTATTGTTTTTAGCTATATCTGAACATGATTTTCTTGTAAACAGTGCATTTTATGCATTTCACAGTCTGTGGCTGTGGGTCGTAAGTGCTTTGGGCTATTAATAGCACCATCTTATTTTATATTCCTGCGGGTTTTCTTAAAGCTGTAGCCTAGTTTATAATTTAAGACAAACATGAATACTGTAATCGGGACGTCTACTAATCGGGACGTCTACCACTATAGTATGGGGCGCCAACGTGGATTGGGTTAAAGCTTTTACCTTTTCAGAAGTTAGGACTTCAAAGGTAGCCAAATTCAAAATTAGAGCGTGTTCCATCCAACTCGCTGCGCATGCTATGTCTTTCTACCGAATCGCCCCAAAGATTTGGGTCGCACTCTGCCATAAATAGCTGAGCCTCATTTCTATACAGTTCTACGGTTCTATGCTTCTTCTACTCGTCTCCTCGTACTGACATCTTGAAGGAGACACTGGCCGAAAAATCATATTGCACCCAAAATATTTTATTAAACTAATTCGGATATGATTTTATTTGTTTTCTCAATGATTGTCATTTTGGCGGTTGCGATTAACCTTTGGTGGTCCGTGATAATAGGTTCTTGTGATTACCTTCTAGATCTTCCAACTCTTTAGGCTTGGTCCAGCGAGACTCCTTGGTTTGAGAGTTGTAGTAGTATGGCTTTCCTGTGTCTGATTTGTATTCCTTCCAGGGACATTTTGACAACAGTTGCTACAAAAAAAACATGAAATCCTTCTTACACAAAAGTAGCTGTACAGAAGTGTAACTGCTTTAATGCAGATTCCAGTTCTTTCACTGATTTTTTTGAAAGTCTGCTCACCTATTTGTATGTTTACAGTTACATTAGTAGCCATAACAGTAGCCAAATTTCAGTATAAAATGATGTGAATATTACCATATTATCCTGCATACTGGGATCCCATAGGTCAAATATCCCATTGCTGGGCGCAAATACAAGTGCAGAGGATATCCTGCCCATGTCTTTAACCCTATACAATGAGCTGAGGTACCAGCACTGTTGTAACATTGGATTGGTTTGAGAGATTCACACCAGCAGATGCGCGACATTTTAAAGTTGTTAAAAGAGAGGACAGTAAATGTTCTGCATCAGTTTCAGCTTAGGCAGCAGCTTCCTCGTGTTGACCCGGAAACACTAACCTCTGCTGGGGATTTAAGGTCATCTGGCTTCTCCCAGGTGGACTGCTTGGTTTCTGTGTTGTAGTAGTACGTCTTCCCTTCCAAAGACTTGTGCTCTGTCCACAATGACTTCTGCAATTGAAACCAGAACTTATCAATTTTCTTGCCGCCCGTCTTAAACGGACCTAGGCACAAATTGACGGGCATTAATAATCCAAAGTGAAGAAGGGAAATGGACTTTATTGCCTTTACATATTGAAGAAAACATGGCTGGATAGAGACAAGTTTGAAACTAAATTGAAATCAATTAAAGTGTGCCTTAAATGGTGCCATAAAGTCACGTACAATACATTTGGCCTGATTTTCATTATTTAAACTTATGAAATATGAATTTGCCATTATGGCGCATTCACCTTTTTTGGCTGGTCATCTTGAGGGGAGCTGCCAGATGGAGTGCTGAGCTAAGTGACAGAAATGGTGGGATTTGATTGGATGGCCATTCCCAGAGAAAAGTGAGGAGTGCAAACAGATTACCACTCAGGTCTAAGAGAGAACTGCCTCAGTGTCACCTGGACCTGAATCAATAATCTTTCCAGCCAAGGACATGCCAAATAATAGAAAATTATCTTCATTTTTGTCACTCTCAATTCTTATCTTTATTATGAACACGAGCAATTATTTTAATTAGTTATTTTTTATTTCTCCATCTAACAGCATAACCATTTTCAGAATGTAAATTAATCTGTGTGTCAATGCACCCGCTTCCCCCAGACATGTAAGGCAACAAAATAACATTTAAAAAGTTATATTTAAAAAATACATACCAAAAATACAGCAAGAATAATTTTCCTAATTATTAAAATATTCATTATTTAGGGAAGCATCTATGCCGTCCTCGTATCATTCCTAATCTAAAAATGTATTTCAGTCATGCAGCTAGAAAAGTCAAAGGCACTATACTCACCAATGTTCCCGGTGCTGCTGGGGCTACAATCGAACAAATACAAAAACATTAATAAATAAATGTCTGTATGAATGAGCATGTAAAAGCAATATATTCAGCTAGAATGCATTCAATCAAAAAGGAATTTAAGGAAAGCTTACCAGCAGTGTCCACTGGGCTTACACCAGGCTGGGGACATGAGAAACATTATAAGTCATAAAACACATGCAAGATTAACACCGGGATGTCTTTTCCAAATTAATATTCATCAACAATTGAAAGAAGTGGCTCAAATATGCAATTATGCATACTAGAGTAACTGGCCACTACATTATTAAGTAGCGATGGGTATCATGAGGATTTTATCGATAGCGGTACTGATCATCGATACCAATACTTATCGATACTCCTCTCCATCATTTTTATTTATTTATAAAAAAAAATCCCTTTTTTTTTTTTTTTTTATGTTGTGAAAAGAATTAAGCTATTTTATTATTTAGCAGAAATAAGTTATTTTAATTAAATGAAAAGAAATTGTTCCCTCATAGTTTCCTAAGAGTATATAAAGAGGGGAACAATTGCTATAAATAAATGTCTGCTAGCACGTTTTGTTTCTGCTTCACTACAAATACAATAAACTTAAATAAACTTATAAATCATAAAAAATACAGCGGTGGTGAATGGGTTGGGCTTGGGTGTTTTGAACAGCTGTCCCCTGAGGGAGCGGGGTTCCGCTTGACTGACGTTAGCTATAGTATGAGGTACATGTTTCAAAAGCTTTTAAAACTAATACTGACGTTGCTAGATTACCAGCCTTATTATAACATAGTAACAGCGCTGGACAATGATGTATTGCTCCACAGAGAATGCCTTGTTGCTCCAATGCATTCTCTGTTACCTGTTCGTAGTGTACAGAAAATAATTTCCCGAAAAGATATCGAGTGTTTTAGCTCTGGGTTTATGTCATGCGGGCAAATAAGCTCGGTAACGTTAGACCGAAGATTCAATATTTTAACTACTTTTCGGTGAGTTTTTGGGACATTTATATGTACATTATGAACTGGTAACAAAGAATGCTTTGGAGCAACAGAACTTATATATTGTCGTCGTTCCAGGTCATTTAACATACATCGTTGTCCAGCGCTGTAACTATGTGGCTGGCCATCTAGTAAATGCTGACGGTGTTATTTTCCAAAGTTAATAACTATGGATTGTTTTATCTTATAACGAATGTGACCTTGACTTGATGCAACTCCAGACAGTCACGTCATTTTTGGGAATCGCATCAGCTTCAGAGCCGGGCTGCATTGAGGGAAATGGTGCAGCGGCTCAAGCAGTCAAATACACAGCACTTCTTCAGATTTATGGCATGCTGTACTTGTACGCGTTTCATTAAATTGCTAGTATTACTCCCCTTACACGCAACAGCTTTTCTTTTTTTTACATAAATTGCATTTTGCTGTGTTTACGTCTTAACCAGTCTGTCATCAGTGTCACATGACTGCAGTGCACAGAACGTAAACAGACAACGGACATAATCGCGTGACGCGTGCAACTCATCATCATTGTTAGGACCCGAGTAGAAACATATATTTTACGGTAGCTAATTTGAAAATGCCTGTCAGCTACACTGCCTGGCCCAAAATAAATTTGCACACTAATATTTCGTTAGCTTTGATTACGGCACGCATTCGTCGGTTTCGACAACCTTATGCAACGTCACATTCATTTCTGTCCAGAGTTGCATACATTTTTGGCCGAGATCTTGTATTGACGACGGGAGAGTCGAACCACTCCGTAAAGTCTTCTCCAGCACATCCCAAAGACTTTCATTTGGGGTTAAGGTCAGGACTCTGGTGGCCAATTCATGTGTGAAAATGATTCCTCATGCTCCCTGAACCACTCTTTCACAATTTGAGCCCAATGAATCTTGGCATTGTGGTCCTGGAATATGCCCATTGATGGGATAACCTGGTCATTCAGTACATTCAGGTACTGACTTCTGACTTAATTTTATTGCTGCATAACATTGCTGAGACTAGACCTGACCAATTGAAGCAATCCCAGATATTAACACTGCCTCCAGAGGCTTGTACAGTGGGCACTATGACGGGTGCAACGGCGACTTTTTTTTTGGCCACGCAGTGTATGTTACAATGAATTAAAGTGAATTATGTTTATATATATATATATATAGATAGCAGCACCATTTGTCCAGGAGCTTATCGGTCTTTTGGTCCCGACCAGTCAGGAGCCGGTATCAGTTTAATACCGGTTCTCCATACCCATCCCTATTATTAAGTGTTAAAATTAATGGATTAAGACCTATTTATACCTGTATTTTAATTTTTCAGTATAGAGGAAGGAGATTAAAGTTCATTTTCTGGCTTAAAAATTACTCATTTGTACCCAACTTGTCATTTTTCAGTAAAGTAAAGGAACAGGAAGGAACTAATTTTCTGGCTTAGATCAAATATTATCATCTTCAGTGGCTCAACATTAGAAGCCCCTCCACTATCAGCTTAATAATAAACACAACGGGAGAGAAATGATGACCACCGGAGAATAAATACTGAATGTGAGCAGACACTTCAAAACGCGGTTTGTATATTAGCAGAGTAGCACGGCCTCTGGATCTGGCTGATATGAACTGACAAGTGTGAATTTCTTCCAACAGCTCTTAAAGCACCGGTCAAAGCGGCCAGCTGCCATCTGGAGCGTGTCGCCTCAGAGAGGTGTTGTTTGCCACGAGATCACACAATATTTTACAGCATGTAACACATTCCAAATTACCCACTTAATCATTTCCACCGCTTTAACATAAGACAATAAACCATAGATACATACATACTAATAAGCCATAAAGAAAACATGCATATACATACATGAGGGTAAAGTGCAGACTGTCAACTATAATTTGCGGGTATTTGCATCAATATCGGGTGAACCGTGTAGTAATTGAAGGCCTTTTAAGACAGTCCTCCACCAGATTTTGAGGGAACAGAAGTAAGTGGACAACTGGCTGCTCGGTTGTTTCTTGGCCAGGTGTGTGCTGTTGCATTATTAGTTAATGCACAAGAACGCTAACAAAAGGTATAGAGTTCATTCTAGGTGTGGAGTCTATTGCTGTTGTGTCTCAACATGTGAACAAAGAAAATGTGTCAATGCCAGTAAAGCAGGCCATCACAGGGAGAGAAAATCTAAATAATTGATCAGAGCCATAGCCAAAACATTGGGTGTGTCAAAATCAACTATTTGCTACATTGCTAAGAAGCAAGAACGCACTGGTGAGCTCAACAATAGCAAACAACCTGGCAGACCATGGAAGACCAGTGGTTGACCAAAGAATACTTTTGTGAAGAAAACCCCTTTTCAACTGTCGAAAAGATTGAGCCTTTTCAACTGTCGAAAAGATTGAGAACACTCTTCGGGATGTAGGCATAGAAGTGTCAAAGACTAAAATAAAGAGAAGACTACACCAAGATAACCTCAGAGGGTTCACTGCAAGATGCAAACCACTGGTAAGCCTCAAGAACAGACCAGCCAAGTCAGAGTAAAAATTACTTATTTTTAAAAAAAAAATGTTTAAAGAGTACTGGAATAGATTTATGGACAGATAAGATGAGTACCAACCTGTACCAAAAAGATGGAAAGAGAAAAGAGTGGAGAAAGAAAGGAACAGAAAAATGGTGAAGGTAGTGTTATGGCTTGGGCACGTACGGCAGCAGCAGGATGAGTTCTGAAGAGTACAGAAACATCTTATCTGCTCAGATCCAACCAAATGTCTCAAAACCCATTGGGTGGTGCTTCACCTTACAGCAGGACAATGACCCCCCAAACACACTGCTACAGCAACCAAGGTGTTTTTCAAGGCCAAAAACGTGTCGTGTTCTTGACTGGTTAAGTCAATCACCCGATGAGAATCCAATTGAACACGAGTTTCATTCGCTGACGACAAGACTGAAGAGAAAAAACCCCCGGAAACAATTTGTAGTCATCGAATTAATTTGCAACCAAGTACTAAATATGAAAACTATGTTCAATTCATTTGTCCAATTACTTTTGGTCCACTAAAATGGGAAGACAATGTATAAAAGCGCTGCAATTCCCACATGGATCACTGGATATGGGTGTAAAAACCCTTAAATTAAATCTGACAGTCTTTACTTTAACCTCTTATTCGTTGTCTCATTTCAAATCAAATGTGCTAAAGTTCAGAGCCAAAACGGAGGGGGGGCGGGGGAGCATTTAATAATGGGGGGAGCATTTCTGAATCCTGAGAGAGCATTCGGTTTATATTATTTGAGCCCAGTCTCAATAAATGTGACAAATATTTGCACAGTGACTTGTTTGTTCACAGATTACATGGCTTCATTCCAGAAATGACTTCACAGAAATGCCACCTTTTACGATGTAGACTACATAGATGAAGCAGCTCCGAGACTGCTATTTATTTGTATTTTATTTTATATTTTACACGGTGAGGTGGAACGGTAGAGCGAGTTACCGGTCCTGTTGGCTGCATCGGCCCAGCTGGCATGCGAGGTGGCATCATCATCCCAGGCATCATGGGTGGCATCATGCCTGGCATCTAATAAAAGAACATCATGAAATATTCATCTGCCCTATTAATTTCCCCTCCCCGGCTCGCACCTTTGAAGCACCCTGGGTATAAATAAACAGCACGAGAGGCTGAGCGAAGGCGAGAGAGCCAGTCCGCCGAATCCTTTACAGTGGCGCATCGCAGCTCGGGCTCTGAAGCGTCACCTTGACTCAACAACACCTTGGTTACCATTTAAACCTCTCCCAGCTCACACCCCTTAATTAAGAAATTGTGAAAGTGGCTTACTATAGATGCACGGCCAAATAAAAATAACTATAAATGTTATTTCACCCTTCTTCCTTTCACAAGGACTAACCCAAAATAAGGATAGCTGGTGCTTCACATTTTATTTTATTTTACTTTTAGCTGGGATGAAGCGCATTTGCGTTATTTTTAGCATTCCTAAATTGAAATGTTATTTCTATCCCATTTAGACATTTTGAGTACAATTTTGTTATTCTATGCAGTCATTTAACACTGCATCGTTACACAGAACGAAATGACAAATAAACGATATTCGAACATACGGTTTACTACACTGGGTCAGAGTGCCAGAAATGAGCTCTAGCCACAGGATAAATAACATTTCTTAATGTTTAAAAACCAAAGCAACAAAGTGTTTCCCCTCAATTATTTTACTTAGCATGGTCTTTTAAAACATCAACACGGGCAAGATGAGGCCCCTGAAGAGTTGGAAAAGCAGACGGCATCAATATTAATAACTGATGAAGACTGAGGCTCCTCCCACCTGTCCCATTGGAGGCCCGCCCATCGGTGGCATCATGGGCGGGATCATTGACGGGGGCATGGGAGCCATGTTCGGAGGTCTCTGTCCCATCGGCGGCATTCCCATGGGGGGGAAATGAGGCGGCATTCCTGGCGGTCCCATCTGAAAACAGACGAGAGAGGGCGGGAAGGGCGGCCTGTGAGAAAGTGCGTTCTATTTGAGCCCCCAAGGGAGGAGGGGGGCGGGGCCAGAGAACAAAACCACTCTGGAGGAGGTTATCTTTCCAGCACCAACTTACAAAGGGCGGCAGCATCCCGGAAGGTGGGACACCTGGGAAAGGTGCGGCTTGGTTCGGACCATTACTACCATCTGTCAAAGACTGGCACAAACAAGACAGCCCATGCGGTTACTACTACAGCCACAGGCAGATGTGATGCAACAACAGAAAGTATCCGTGACTGTACTCTGTGAACCATAAAAGTAGCTCTCTCTCCCCAGAAAAAGGAAAGGGCGAATTAAACGGGCATTAGTCAAGACATAGTCATGTATTTCTTGATTATCTACCATACCCCGAGGGAGAGTAGAACACATTACCGTATCTTATATTTTCTAAATTAGAGAAGACGTAAAAATAGAAACTTTTAAATCTTGGATTAATAACAAATGTCTACATCTGGCCATTAAATATTAAAGTTTTGATTTCCGTAATCAGTTGCTATAGCTCTATAACCCACAAACTTGCCATTACTCAACTGCGCTGAAAAAGACGACGTGCAAGACGTTCATTTCATCCTGCGCCGCGGGTCTACATAACCAAACTAAGACTGTATTTTGCATAACTAGAGACAATTCTGTACATATACTGAAATTTTATTCCTACCTTCATATTCGCAAACCATGTCAACACAATTCTGAATTCTTATTAAACTAGATCTGTAAAATTAGCCGACTTCTTTCCATTTAAAACGTCCAATGACAATCATGTATGGCATGGCGGTCCAGGCGCATTGCAGAATCTACATGCTTGAGTGGTTACCTTACAATCAGCTGCAAACATAGGTCTTGGTATCATCAGGTGTGTGGGCTCCTTAGCCAAATCATTACTGAAGAGTAATTCCTTTTTTCTTCCCACTTGGACCTATTTATTTATTTGAACTATTATGTAATAATAATGTTGTCGCATCTTTCTATTTCAAGCATTGGTCACCCAAAGAACCGCTCCGCTCGGCTTTACAACGTAGTCCAAATCGGCATATTTAGATACAGGTTCAATTTACCTGAATCAAGCAGTTTATCTAAACCTGGAAATGTGTGAAAGTTGAAATTTATTAGCCAAAATTAAAATATATTCTGTGGCGTGCTCTATGAACGTGTGGAATTGATCTACCGGAATACACAGACTACTCTGTGTCCTGCCTTTCTGTCTCAGCCTCTGTTGTCCTTCCGTCCTCTTCAATTTAATTTAGCTTCTCGTCCATTTCCTATTCTGCACGCACAGAAATGTATCGTTTCCAGTGGTATGTGGCTCGCCTTTATAAGCTAATGTGGAAAATCCAAATCAAAAACCAGTTGCAATAGCTGATTATTCATCAGACCATTATGAGGATGTAGCATCTTCACTTTGATGTCCGCCCATATTTACTTGAACCGGAATACACAGACGAAGAGGTAAATCAAATTGAAGAGGAGAGAAGGAGAACAGAGGCTGAGACAGAAAGGCAAGACAGAGTATTCCGATAGGTCAATTCCACAAGTTCATACAGCATGCAACGGAATATATTTTCATTTGAAAATTTGGCAAATAAATTTCAACCTCATTCTCACTTCCAAATGAGAGGTTTAGATAAATTGGGCTTGTTTGAGGTAAATTGCCCCATTGGACTCCATTGTCAAGCGAAGCAAAGCCGGAGCAATTCTTTGGGTGAACAAAGCTTTAATAAGAAAGATGTGACATTATTATTATTACCCATCGGCATGATGGGAAATAGTTCTTAAAAAAATTAAAAAATTGGTCCAAGTGGTTTTGTTTTTGCAAACAAAACCAAACTGGACGCAAGAACAGCTTTCACCTCTTGCCCAAGTGGTTCATGAAAGAAAGGACACTATTAAAGGGAAACTTGGGAGTCGGGATCCCTTCAAAAGCCAAGAAGCGTGGGAACATATCTGCTTGCCTTGAACATTAATGCGGCTTTCCCCCTTCTGTCCAGAAACAAAGATGAACGTGAGAAACACCGGTATTCTTTGCCGTCGCAGGCAAGGCCAGAGATTGCAGAATGCAAGCAACAAACATCTGCCACAGGTAGGGCTAATAGGACAGTAAGCTAGTTTTTTCAATTACAGTAGGCAATGTTTTATTAACTATCGTTCAATGTATTTAGCGGTTACAAAAAAGAACGCAACTGTATCTGTTGATGAACACGTCTTCGTTTTTTGATGGTGCAATAATCAGGACAAGCGTCCCATCTAATATAGCACCTAATTCCCCAGGTAGTGCAGCTACGGGCATGTAGTCTGCTTTATTTTTTTTGTAGTTGCCGAACAGCAGCAGGAAACCGTATGAATTGTTGGACGATGCGGGGTCGGCAGAGGGCATTTATTGTTTGGTGTAACATTCGGATGACAGATATTCCCAGTTCGTCTGCGCTGCATGTTACCTGTGGCCAAGTAGCATAGAGTTGTCACTGCATTGTTTTTGTTCGTTGGTGACGTGACTGCATCCCTGACTAGCTCTACTATAATCATAATACCCCTGCGACTGATACTTTTAAAAAAGCTTGATGTTATTAAATGTCTAAAACAGTGGTGCCCAATCATGTGCCATGGAGGGCCGAGAGTATGCAGGTTTTCATTCTAACCAATCACTACACCTGCTCATTTCACTAATTAACATGCCTTCAACCAGAGAGGAAGAAACTAATTCGTTAAATCAGCAGGTGTAGTGATTGGTTGGAATGAAAACCTGCATACTCTCAGCCCTCCATGGCACATGATTGGGCACCACTGGTCTAAAACATTGACTCGATCAAGAGGCAGATTGCTGGCACTAGCCATAGGACTTTGTGATTTGGTCTTAGTGACTTAGAAGTCCTCTTGACTACCCCCCAACTTGTCAGATTTATGAGCTGGTTTTAGAGCTAAAATGCTTTGTGAATTACTCTTAGACCAAAAGCTTTGGAGTCCTAAAGTTAGAACTTACACGCCCATTATTTATCCTAAATTGGTTAAGGTAAGAGCTACTTTTAGCCTTAAGACGTTTTGTGAATACGGCGCCTGATATGGTTACGAACCAGCTTGTTCATAGCTAGCTATGCCCTACACAGAATGCTCCCCAACTGAACAGATGCAGGCAGGCGACAATAATTCAGAGAGATATAGTTTGTAAATGCTTATTCCTTACTAGAAATGTGTAAGGTCAGCCTCTATGGCAAACCAAGCATAATGTACACATACTATCCATCACGTGCCACAAGTTGTGTCCCAGTCACGTAGATATACATTATGTGCCAGAATACTTTCAGATATATTTACCAGTGTTTAGACTTGACACAAAAATAATAGAGGTCACAATATAACGATGATTATCAACAGAAAATGTAAGAAAGATATGAAAAGCGAGTTGATGATTCCCTTCACGGTATCGTGGGTTTTCGAAATAAGTGTCACGACCACGAAGATGGGCTGCAAGATCACGGAATGAGGCAAATCGCATAATTATATGCGTGTCGAGTAAAATATTTGGTATTTAACGAGCTACAGTGAATGACATAGCTACCGGTTTTCCTAAATCACATTTGCGCACTGAAATTAGCCCCTTGCTTCCGACTCGGCTAACTAACGTTACTGCCAAATATTCAGTATTTCCGAGGAACACAGACTGGGCAGCTGAATTAGCTATCATAAGGGTGCCAGATCACATCATACCGTACTCTTATTTCCAATAATTGTTCACTTGTAAAATTATCTTTTTGGACAACTAGCCAAGTTTCTCACTGTGGGTTTGTCCGAACATTAGCAAGCTAACAGGCCAAGGTAACAATAGACTGTACGTTAGCTAGCTAGCTAGCACGCAGGCTTAATAGCACGTCCATAAAACTGAAGGTAGCGAACATTGCTAATGTTAGTTATTTCATTAACGTTAAAGTTACATACCAATATAGTTGGCTCGTTAACGGCAACAGTGCAGCTTGTATTGCGGTATTAAATAGAAAGGTATATATTCACCAGAAACCAATAGCACGCGGTAGCTAAACCAAACTGTTTGAATGAAATGGCTACCGCATTGCAATTTAACTTTTAACTGTGAGACCAGCTTCCTATATTATGGCTAAGACAGTAATTCATGAAAACTATTATTTAGAAAACTGCTCTTACGATTAATTTATTACATTTGTAAAGGAAAAAAATAATTAACTACAGCGAAAGATTTATAAATTAGCTCGAAACTTTACTCACCATGTTTACAGACTACGGTGTGACCAGCCGTCTCCACCTCCCACTAAACTGTAATACAATTGGTTCATAAACGCGGTTGAAAGGGCAAACGTAAAAAACCAGCACGGACGTTTTTTTGCTGCTGTGTTGTGCAGCTAAACTATATCATATATTAAATCACGTTCAATTTGACCAATGGATAAGCATTTTACTACATTGTCGTCATAAGAGTTCATAATTTGGATTGGTAAAGTGATACTTAGGCGGGGTGAACATTTTTTGACACGGAAGTGTGAGCCGCAACATTTTGAATACTTGTTGTAAGCAAGATATTTCGTCTTTGAGATTAGTAGTATATTAAGTATGAACACGTCCGTTTACGATGGATAAGCAATTCAGTTGATCTAACTTTAGCTACCCTGTTAATTGTTAAAACGTAAGCCGAATACAGAATATATACATCTGTAGCAGTTTAACGTTCACGTTAGTTTGCTAACTTGACTGCGTAAATTACTCAACTTTGGCGAGTCATTTGCGTGACGGACGCTAACACCACCTGATAAGAAAATTGTCACTTTGCCAGTAACGTTATTCAACTAACGTTAGCTAGTTCGCACTGGATGTTTATACCAAAGTTCAGGATTATTTCTTAGGTGTTGTCTTAAACTATATATGAAACTACATCGTAAGTTACTTGGAAATACATCTGCATCAACTCCGCGTTAACCAACTCATTCCAAAAATGTCACGTGTAAGCGATGGTAAAGAGGCGCTGCAACAAGTGGATAATTCTATGTCCACTGCGATTGGAAACGATTTAGATTCAGATGTAATTCGAAGGCTAGAAGAACAATTTGAGGTTTTCGATCAGCCAGGGACTTACAGGAATAAACAAGAACAAACTGCATCTCAACAAGCAGTCTCGTTTAAAGTGGCTGGATCTCATCGTCCGGTCAAGTTGAGCAAACATATGGAACACAAGAAATACTGGAGCAATGGGAAGCACTGGCCTGGGCGGATATTTTCAATGCTCTGTTGCATTGTTATACTTTCGTTCTTCGCGTTTCTCTTGGCATTCATGTACCTTATTTTGAAAGGTAGCTAACATTAGTGAAATAATATAAACTTTTAAGAAGTTTATTTATAGGCAGGCGATTGCCATGATATTTATTTTCTCTTTCAGAGTTGCACGGTGAGCGACTAACCGCAGAAGATGGTTCAGAAATTAAACTACTGGGTAAATATGAATCCAAACCAAATATACAGTGAAATTATTTGTCGGGAAAAACTTGAAGGAAAAAAGTTTGGAGTTTGTTGGGCACATAAAATACAATTTACTCAACAGGGGTTAATGGCACCTGGGAACTACGTATTTCCCAGATTATTCTATATCTAATTCGAGGCTAAATCGATTAGCGCCTGACAGTGGCAAGTTAATAAAATATTTACCTTTTTTTCATTTTTATAAAGATGAAGTGGCGTCAATTTAAAACGGAAAAACGCCCACGTGGTGGATTTGTGTGTAATTTCCTGTTTTATTTCATTATGTTGTTAATACATGTTTTAATTACTTCACTGCCCATTTTCCAATGTGTTTTCCTCAGGCTTCTGGAGCTTGCTGGTCTTGTCTACAGTCGCTGGAATCTCATGCTGCAGCTTCTCTTGGACGTTGACTTACTTTGATTCTTTTGAACCTGGCATGTTTCCCCCAACACCAATGTCTCCTGCAAGACTAAGGTCAGACTAAGCTCTTTAATTTTCCCAAAAGTGATACCTTTTTTTTACATTTATTTTTTGTTATATATATAAAGTTTTCTTACTTGTGTGTTCATTTTCAGTGTAATTACAACTGAATTGTAGCCATTTTAGAAAAAGCAGAACTCGTATAACAAGTTACTTCCTTTGATTCAATGATGTAGGAAATGCAATGGTAACTTTCAGTAGACAGTTTCTTGAAATAGGTATCATAATAAATATTTCTACATATAGTGTATTTCCCTTGTTTATCATCTACTTGACTTTATCAACACAGTGGAATTATAATTTTTGGCCATGTGGAATAAAAGGTATATAGGAACATATATTTGATCTTCATGTCAATTTATAGTGAAAGTCTAAGGTGTGCAAACCATGTTTGGACAGCTGGGATTTTGACAATATTGTTTATTCTATTTTTGACTTAAAGACGAGAACTCAATTCCCCTGACAGAACAACAATCAGGAGGCATGTAATGTAATTTAGCAGATAAAATTATCTTGCGTACAGACACAAACTGACACGTGATCCTTATATAAACCATTTTCAGGCAACTACTGTAAGTACTTAATAATGTTCCTTTCCTGTTAGTTGTCACTTACGTTTACAGTGAGAATAATGTGATTCTCTAAAACGCAGTATAAACACGACTTGCCAGTCACAGTTTGTTGTAGTGTTACCTCTTCACCCGTTCACGAATAAGTGAATAAGTTATTCGTTGCCTGAAAATGGTTTATATAAGGATCACGTGTCAGTTTGTGTCCGTACGCAAGATAATTTTCTCTGCTAAATTACATTACATGCCTCCTGCTTCTAATAAAACTAAAATTTAGACTTTGAAATGTAATTTTTTCTAAAGATTTTCATCAGTTTAATGGTTAATAGAACCGCACAGTTTTAGAAGTTGGTGATTGTGCACAAAATGTCTTTTCTTCTAATTATGCTGATGTCATTTCTAGCAACATGCGCCACGAAAGTGCAGCGTTACATTTGAGCTGATGTTGAGACGCAGGAGAATGGCTCAGCCGTGCAGGGAGCACTCAAACCGCATAAAGGCAGTTGTCCGCTAATAGGCTTTCATCATTCAACAGTATACGAAGGATTCGCTACGAAGGGTGCTAAAAATTGGCACTGTAGTTTTGGCACAGGCTTTCAGTCCTTTATGTTACTCATAATTCTGGCCTTCTGTTTTTTTCTGGACCTTTCAATGACTAGACTGTGTGCAGTTGTAAAGTCATCTGTAAACTTTGGCTGCTTTGACGTCCTTCTTCTGAAGAAATAGCAAAGCCCTGATTGGATGTTTTTGCATTCAAATATGAAGTAAACCTTCTGTGAGAATTGGAATTGAATTGCCCTTGCTCTAATCAAGTCATATATACGGGAGGCGGTCTATGTCAAATTAACAGCAACAAACCTTATGATAGCAAAGTCCTGACTTTGCCTGTGTTGACTTGCATAAGAGGAGTTCACCGTGCACACTCGGTGGACCGGTTATCTCCCGCAAACTGATGTGTGATCGGCTGTCCCCATCACAGGTCTAGGTACTCCCATGCAACTTCTATGTTTGTTAAATGGAATATAGGCTACTGATTCTAGATCTGTTCTTAGGCGCACTTGCTTCTTGTTCGTTGTAACATTAGGCACGATTGTTTCATAGCCACCAGATGTCGCTGTTGAATTTTATTTTGAGCAGTAAATCATATTTGAGCATTTATTATTATAGAATGTTTTCTCATGATACATTGTCTCAGTGGCAGGAGTATTCACTCCCGGTGCACTGCAAAGGCTAGACAGGTCTGCAGGAAAACCTGATATCATTGTGGAAGTGGAGTGAAATTAATTGAAGTTCTATTAGTCTGCATCATTTTTATGCATGATATGTGCTAAAAAAAGCTTTCAGTTTTTTTCACTTTTCACTTTTTCTGAGCAACAGGACAAACAGTCACATTGTGCACCTCACCTCATTGTGCACCTCACCTCATGTGTTTCACGTGGAATTTATCAATGAATTAAAAGTTAAATGGTTAAAACGTAAAAAATACTGAATTCTGTTGTTTAACGTTCCATGTTTTATTTACATGTATAGGTGTAGGACTGTGTAAAAATAATATTTTTTGATATCCTTCGACCTTTTGGAGTAAATGGGAGAAAATGAGTCATTGGGATACTTCTGGAAGGGATACGTTGTGAATACAGATAGATTCTCTTTGACATTAATGTGGGGTGGAGGTAGAGTCAGAGAGGAGGCTGAACACCATTCTTCTCACAGCGTTGTCAGTGACAGGGTGAAAGCAGCGATAAAAAAAGCTCATTTTCTGAGGAGCGATTCTGTAATAGACGAGGATGAAAGCGCTCATGTCAGTTGCGTACGTCTCCGTCGGCAACCGCGACACTTACAATTTCAGACCAAGCTGCCACGCTTCTGTTCTGATGGGCTGCCTCATTTATCAAACCACGCAGGTCGTCTTCGGTTGCAACTTTTCAGTCGTGCTCTCATCACTCATAATTTTGGCTGTAATTGGAGCATATTACCCACAGCTGGCTGGGCAGAACCAGGTCAAGCTGTACACCTGTTAAACAATTTGGTCAAAACTCAAATCTGATATGTGTCAAATTACCTGTTAAATGCATGGACTTTGATATGAAAAGATAACTTTTTCCATTTGGTGTGTTTTTTTCTCCAGTTGTTCCAATGTAATTAATGGGTTGTTTAAACAATATGCACAGTATCATCATAGTACACTTAATTGGGGCAAATAGCTCACAGAATGCTAAGGCAGTTGAGGTAAATCATTTAGAAATGTTTTTTGTAATCACTTTATTCTCTTTTAGTAAATATTTAAAAAACCCATGCATTTCTACTGAGATACGCAATGACAGAGTCCCCTCTCATTACTGGAATGCAAAAGACTAAGGAACAGAGCAGCTCTGTTAAACTACGTGTAGAATAAACAAATGAATGAGAGAATGGATTCAACAGAGAATCTGGTATTTTCTTAGTGCAGGCTTTCAGCAATAAGTACGGGAGTACACAATTCCTGTAATTTTCTGTACTGCGTTCCATACAGCTAACAACGTTCTGACGTTTTGGATCCAGAAAACTGAACATATTTTTTTGTATTTTTGTTGTTTTTTTTGGTTTTTAAAATATTTTATATTTGTTTAATATTTTATTTTTGAATTCTTTTTTTTTTTTTTTTTTTTTTTTTTTTTTTTGGTTTGTCATTTATTGAATTTTTTTTTGAATTTATTTTTGTGTTTTTTTTTAGTTTTTTTTTGAGTTGAGTTGTTTGTCACCAGGGTTTTTACAAAAAGAAACAAAAACCCTGGATCTTGGGGATATACATATTTTGAGTTTTTTTCTTAATTAAAGTTAGCACCTGCTTTCACTTGAGCAGCCCAGCCTCCCCCTTGCCCCCCCCCCTCTTTTCACCCCTCCCCCCCCCCCCCCCCTCTTCACACACCTTATCTCCTCCCTGCTGGTGGGGGGGGGGGGGGGGGGGGGGGGGGGAGAGGAAAAAGGAAAAGTTTTTGTAGTGGCCTTGGTTTTTGAGAGGTGAGATGAGGAGGCCTGAGAGAGTTTGGGAGCTCAATTCTGTGGAGTGTGAGTGTCTCTGCAGGAGTCTACTGACTACTGAGACTGTCTCTTGCCTTGGAGTTCTTACAACTTTTTTCCTTTTTTTCTGGGAGGAGGGTAAAACTGGCATCAATTTTTCCGGGTCGGTCTCTTTCTTTTTAATTATTCATCAAACAACCCTATGATTCCAAATTAATTTCTAATTGACATTTTTTTTTTCTGTATAAAACTTAATAATCTTACCTAAGACTTTACTTTTTTTTTTTGACTGATCCACCACTGTACTCAACAAAACCTATCAACGAAATTTGGCGCGATAAATTAATGATTGTCATTTTTAATAATAGTTATTAAATTAAATCTATTAAATATAATTAAATGTATGGCTGAGTGAGGGGTTTTAGCACGCAGTACTGCTTGTGTTCAGTATTCAGAATGCTGGTCATTGAGTGCTGGAACTGCTGGATTCAGAATATAAACACGTTTTTACTTGGAGTAAATGCACCCACCATCTCAGCCTGTCTCCGCCTACTACACAATTTTGAAAAATACTTTGTGGGATGAGCGAGGGAGAGGGGTGGGAGCGGAGGCGCTGTGTTCAATTGTTATTTGCATAAATGAACATACATTGTACAAATTATTTCGTATAACTCTGATCAAACTGTTAAACTAGACGTTGCAGATAAAATATGAATCAAGATTCAGCAACTGCATTGCCTATTTCTCACCTCAAATATTTTCAGAAACGTATTTTAGTGGACTATTTAGATGGAATAAGAGAGTTCATGAACAAGACACCAGATGTGGAAACAAAAGGAACGTAGTGGGTCTGACCAATCAGGTGCAGGTTTCCTTTGTGGGCGACAACAATTATTCATAAGACGTAGAGGTACCTCCAAAGAGATACTCTGACATCACGATTGGGGCGGGGGCAGTGGGGAGCAGAAAGGGAATGTCAACTGTTAGAGGGCAGCTCAAAGATGCTTTTCTACCAGTTTTTTATGTACAATATTATTTCAGAATTGTTGAAATAACAGAATGGATGAATACATTTCATTATAAGGTAGGCATACAAACACGTTTACAGCGAAAAAATCTGATCTAGGGTGTACTTACCCTTTAATCCTCGCTTCCCAGACAATCTGTTTTAGCAAACTATATTTCTGAACACTTATGGTGTTATTAATGGCTAAACGTTGTATTCCAGTATCCCTTCTACCGTTTGAGCTATTTCCAAGGTGAGCTTAGATTATTACATTACTGAAGCATATCTTTCATCTGTACATTTGTTTCAAACGCTTTCACAAATGCATAGATTTGTAGACTGTATGGAACTCCCAGGCGTTTTACATATTGCATTCAAATTCTAGCCTCACATTCTAATCATGTAGGTTTTAAAATGTTATGTTTTTGGTTTCACACTGATTAACTGCGAAATGCCTTGGGACATCCGTTTAATGTAGTGGCATTGGACCAAGGGTAATATGTTTGTCCAGAAACTAGTGGCTCACCATTGGTGCATGCTATTTTACCTGAAACCTGAGTTTATGGCTGGACGGTATGCATCTCAATCCAATGAATATTTGCTAGAATGTGGCTCTGCTACTGCAGTAGTGCTGTGCGATTCATTGATTGGCAGTGCAGTCAGCTGGACTGTGGTGGCCATTGGCCGCCATTGGCTCATTCCGGCACGCCAGGCTCTTCCGTTTATCCAGCTGTCGGACACCTCTCTCTCACCACCCACTTAGATCTCCAACTCCGCTCGCTTGTGTATCCTCTCTGAAATAACCTGCTGCAGCAAGGCTTTATAGTGACAAACATTGAGACACAAATCATGAAGTGTCCATGCCAAAACCTTACTTTACAAACTGCTAGTCGGTAGATGGTTGAAAAGGAACCATCGATTTTTGTCTGCGGGGGGTAACAAAACGCTGTTTCACCCCACGGTTTGAGTTATTGAATCACGGCCCAGCTTTCATCGCTGACGGTCTCGTAAAGGTTCGCGCAGCTAAAAGCATATTTGTCCTGTGGGTGAGTATTGACGCGTGGCACATATGGAAATATCGATCCTGCTAAAGTGTGGGCCGAGTACGCCATTACTACGCCTGACGTCCACACACGCTCAGCGTTCCCACAGCTTTCCCAAGTCTGGATTTCTTTTTTGTTTGTTGTTGTGTAAGCTCGCCGACATTTCGGAAGTCGTTTGGAATCATTTTTCGTTTTTTGATTCTTCCGAGAGCGCTTATCTCCTCATTATCGGGCAAAGCCTGAAGCTGCAAGTGAGAATTTAATTAACTTCGCACAACAGCAATGGTGCTTCCTCTCCCATTGAGTGGCATCGTCTACAGAGAGTACCGCGTTTTTTTCTAAACGTGTAACTCGTGTATTTTTCGTCGATTTCCGAGGCTGTCAAACTGTTGATCATTTATCTGTATCAAGGAGGGGGGAAAAAAAGGACCACCTGCTTAAATGATGTATTCAAAGACAAATCTCCATCGTAGCTATGTTGAAAGCTTCCTAAACTCTACAGCGTTTGAGGATGTGGTTGATACGTTTGCAGTCTTACAGGCGGCTTGAGAAACCGCTGTCTTAGACCCGTTAACCTGCTAATTAAAAAAAACTTGAGGAAAACGATACAATAAAATCATTTCGTTTCGAAATCGGAACATGAGTTGTTAGAAAGCAAAACATGACGCGCCTGTGACTTTTATTTATTTTTTTACTTCTAAAAGATGACCCTGGACCCTGCTTGTGCGGTGTTTTGTGATGGAGCTTACAAACAACGCTCCGCTCAGCGGCGAGTTAAAGGCTTCCTTTCACTTTGTGCCTCCTCCCTTCATTTGCATGATTTCTGCTTTGGTCTGCGGGTCTGCTTTCTGAGCTAAGGGTGGGGGAACTTGCTGCGTGACCATGTTTCCATAGAAACCATTTGTCAAGACACATCAGTCCAAATGTCAGCGCAATGAGGTTTGAAAAGAAACAGGTCCCTCATTCATCTGTTGGTTATAATCGTTGACTGTGACCCTTTTTGGAGAAAAAAAGCGAAAGTTGCGTGACTCCTCTACATTTCCTGTTTTTTTGTGAGAAAATGGCTGTGCTTTGCTATTCAGACATTTTATCACTTTGTGACACAAATTTGTGGAGGTAAAATAAGTTTGCTGGTTTGGCTATCATTAAGACATTACTTGGTTTTCTCATGATAATCCATTCTGTATGGTCCATTTAATTGAAGTTTAAACCATTTGATTTGCCATATTGTGATGGCATGGAGGTTAATTCTGTTACATGGGCCAGTTGTGTCTTAAGCTTTCCTGTGGTCTGACGGGATGGCACAAGATGCATGTATAAGGTACTATGATCATTCTTTAGATGAATGAATGCATTTTTATTTTTTGCTTCCAGGAAAATTGCCACAGCATTTCTTTTTATTTTTTTGTGCTTTTCATTTGAGCTAATTCAGAAGTAGCACAAAGATCTTGATTACTGGTAGGCAACGAGCCTTTCTCCACGTCTGCACTGTGAAGTGAAAGTACGCCTGATTTCATGAATAGCAATCATGCTCCCGTTTTTTCTTCTCAGACTTGAACACTTCCAGAATTATTCCAGGCCACAAGTCTTCGGTAAATACAGAGAAATCTGTTCATATTGGGCTTCAGTCATGTTTTTAAAAAAAAATAATAATAATAACTGTACCAAATATTTTAATTGCTCCTCTGAGTGTTTTTAGTCTCATCAACTCTGACTCCAGCTCAGAAGAGACTACATTGTTTACTATTACTGTCATTCATATCCATTGGGCTGTGCATTTTAAGTCGTCTTCTATCATGTCAAATTGTAATGTTGTTTTCCTGAAAGTATTCCGGTAGGATTCACACGGTACGCCGTTTTGCAGTCCACACTCATTTTCTTTTTAATTGAAGCATTATTTATACAGGGTAGATTGACTGAGCAGCACACATGCTCTTTTACAGAAACGTCCTGTTAACGCCTTAACCTCTTTAGATGGGGCCCACGCTGCGGACAGAAAGCAAGTGGAGCGCTCTGATAGGCTGCAAGGGGTCCGTGCCTCTCGCGCTATGACAAACACCTGAGCTGGGGGAAGCGGTGGGGGTGGGGGTGGTGGTTGAGAAACGGGTCACGGTGGGGGTGCTTCTCAGACCACAGGGGGAGAGCGGGGGTGTGGCAGTGCAGTGGCAGGGTGGGATCCGGGGGTCGTGCAGAAGGAGCGCCTGCCACGTCGAGGCAGAGCAGAACAGCGATGAGACGACAGAAAGCGAAGCGAAGGGACGGAGCACGTCCCCAGTCAGCGCCGGGCTGGCAGGTGACAGTTTAATAATGAACACCGTCTCCTGTCAGCTCTGCCGCAGCGCCCTTATCGCTTAACACAGGCCTCTGACCTGCACGCCCACGTCAAACATCGTCACATTATTAAGAGTAAAAGCCGAGCAGACCGCTCTACGTGCTTTAGCGTGTTTTTGTACTGTTTGAGTATTCTTTAGCGTACAGATCATAGATAAATATGATCTATGCGCTAAGGACCTTCAAAACAAATTGACAAGCTGAGGCTTTTGACTTGTCTGATAGCTGTTGACTCCAGAATGTTGAAGAATGTGTGTACACTAAAAAAAACTGATTTCTAAGTAATCGCATGTGTCCGTTTGTTTGAGCAGTGAAGGTAAGATGTTTTGCTTAAGAGCTTATTCAGTGGTAACTAGAAGAATATAGTTGTGGCTGGATCGAGGGAGCTCGCTGCTTTGTTTCAGAGAAAGCACCGACGGACCGTGTAATAAAGTGCTCCTTATCACAGCAATCCTTCCAAACTCAGAGTGGCTTATATAGTTTCAGCACCACTGCACCCTCTCTAATCTTTATAACTCACAAAGTTAAAATACGTGTGTGTTTCCCTTTTCTCCGTTCAGAAAAATGACGGGCCATTCCTTCCACATGGGCTACAGCATGGCCATCCTGAACGGCGTGGTGGCGGGCCTCACAGTCGTCTGGTGCCTGTCGTGAGCCGCGGCAACTCGCCCTCGCCTCCCAGGCTGCCCTTCTCGGTAATCGTATCAAACCGGCTCTCCACGTTACACTTCCTGCTTCTACTCGTACGAACGTACGGAAAAAAAAATCCATAACGTTTTTTTCCCTCTCTTTTCTCGGCAGATGTTTCGATTGATTCCCACACACGCCTCCGTGAAATTGAACACCGGCGTTATTTATCTATTATAACCCCCCGTGAATATTGTGGTTTCGCAGCTTGGGTTACAACAGTGTCCAAAGTTTAATGTTTTGTTTTAAATGGAAATAAAGTGTGGAAAAAATTTACATTTATAGATGCACATTGCAGAAAAGAATGCCGGAAATTAACTATCGGTGAATGGGCAAGTGCCTTTGAGGTTAAATGTAAAAGTTTGCAGGTTTTATTTTTTTGCTTACTGCAGCTGCCAAGGATTTCTACAGAATTGCCATATTTATAAAGAGTATTATTATTGTAAAATGTTTGAGTCACACACTGTAACTATGCACATTTTAAGGTACAGGGGATTGAAACTAAAATGTTAAATACTTCATAGCAACCTAGAAGGGCAAGACAAAATTGCGTTAAAGAATTGCTTGGTGAAGAACACTTGTCTTTATATTTTACTATAGCTATACTATATGTCTGTATATTTAACTTTTTAAGATTTGTTATTATAGGAAATATAGCCACTACTTTTACTGGATGCGTTTATTTCAGGGTCTCGATCATGACTTGTGATCTTTTTTCGGTTCTGAAGAAAGAAAAACAACACTGTTGTAACAGGCTTTCGGCATTGTTCTAATTGGGACGATCATCCATTGACACTTACCTAACGCATTCTGATAATTACTCTACTTCCCTGTTTGATGTTGTTTTGTCACAGTGCGACAGGCCAGACGGCTTCGGTATGAGTTTTATCCTCGTATGCTTCGTTTGATCCGCTCTCATTATTTGGTTTACCGCATGCATTTATCTCGATTCCGATACAAGCGAAACGGACGTGTAATGAATCGCTCCTAGATTGATGCGGTTTGACGGGGTACAACCGAAAAGCTTCATCGTTTTGTCAGTTGGATGTTTTGAAGCTGTGTTGAGAATAAAGTCATGGATATTGCTCACTTTGTATTGAATAAAAAAATAAAACGATTCAAGAAGCTGTTGAAATATTTTTCCAGCTATTGTGTCACACTTGAGCAGTCACTTTGTTTCCATATGAATAATATGCTTGAAGAGAAAAAGTATTTGATTGATTGGTTTCTTATTTATGTCAAATGGTTCACCTTACAGAAAACATTTGCACATTTGAGGTAAAGCCAATACACAGCACGTGCTGCCATGGTTTGGCTGAAACGGTTTGCCCACGAAAGCAAGGACATCCTTTCCATTTGGAATGAATGATTTCTGTAGCTTATTATTTCAGTGATTATCTGTGCAAGTCTTTGAAAAGGCTGACATTGAATCCCGCTCTTTAATTTATGTTTATTTCGCAACACGCTTTTGTGCTGGTGTGTAGATTCAAGGGAATACTGTAGGAACCGAAGTGTTCGTGGACATGGGTGATGTTTTGGTGTTTGTTTTTGTCACCTGTATTTAATAGAGATATTATGTTATGTGATAGCCCTGTCATTCCCAAAAAATACAGAAGCTTTTGAACAGTTTAATCTGCCTTTTACTAGTGATTAAGCAAAAGCAAGTTTCAATAATAATTTAGTTTCAAGTATTTGATATATGTTTTAGCAAATGTGCTTGCACTAAATAGTTTATTAGTTAAATGAATATTCACACATTCTCCCTATGATGTAGCCTACATTCTGCTGTCTGCAAAAATAATTTAAAAGGTGTCAGGGAAAACGCGAACGATCGAGGAAATTTTTCCACTGGATAATAACTGATGAAGGAGGCAAAAAAAAAACTGCATTTTAGATGCGTGTGTTTTCTGTGAGAAAACGCATGCTGTGGATTACAGCGGACCCCTTGTGTGAATGGGGAGTTTTGTGCGACACGTCCCTTTAGGGGGCCGCTTTGTCGAGACGGGAAATCTCAGGCTGTAACGGCTTAGCCATAACCAGTAATGGAGCGAAACCTTCAGCAGAGGAAACGGTCTTGCCACATTTCTCATTGAAAGTGCGATCTCTGGCAGCAACGTCCACAGCCGGAGAACTCTGCTTATTATAAAATGACGAAATGCATAAGCTGGAGCGTCTTCATTTATCACGCAGTTCTTTGCGACGGCTTCTACCGAGCGATCTATGAACATCTCTCTTTATTTAGTGGCGAGATTCAGAAAACGCTGATGACGAGCAAATTCAGCAGTAGCCGAGTACTTTTAAATGTTTCTGAAACCTTTACCTCCCTTGCAGCGTATTTACACTTGATACGTCAAACAACTTATCACTGTTCCAACATCACATGATACTTTTTAAGCATTGTGACGTTTCGTTCAACTAAATATGCGCATTGATACTATATTTTAGAGCAGGAGACTGCAGCGCTCGTCCTCGAGCTCCACAGGATGTGCCGTTTTCTTTTATTTGGTCCTCAGCACATAATTGATCAATTAAAGCAGTTGATCAAGCTCACCTGATGTCCTGGATCTTAATTAGTTTCTGTTATAAAAGTAAATGGAAACACCTGTGGTTCTCCATTTGAGGGTTGCAGAACCCTGATTTAGAATAACGTTTTCACAACAGCAAGGTCCCCCCCCCCAAATTAAAATTGATGGTGTCAGTCGCACATTCATGCTGAGTTAACCTTATCCCAAAAGGGAACGGTTGCTATCGTAGGTGGTTGATATTATTTTCTTTCTCCCTGGCATTAGCGGTGTCACAATTTAGTACGTAGCCTACTCCATGTGTTGAATTTAAGCGGTTATATGATTCGTAGAACCGCAAAGCATAGCTAATAAATGGACTCTGTTTTATTCTCTATTCGTGGACAAGATTAATGGCATGTTATGTGGACCAGGGAGAACAAAGCAATGCCACAGCTCTTGAGTGTATGCAGACTCGTTTGGTAATTGACGGTGCGTTATAATACTCACTTATGTATGAACACCTGCTCCACTACTTTAAATAGCTCGTGGATCTCAAGTTCCGAGGGAGGGGGGGGGGACAACTCTCTGGGCCTCAGATGTAGGCTCCAACTGTCGTTTGATTTTATTTTTTAAATTTCTCACAGGCCTTTTATAATTCGTTAAAAGTTCATTTTCAGCTTCCTGTCGACTTTGCCATTCTTTTGCGTCTCACAATTTCCTTTTGGGTCACCAACTGTATCTTTTTATGGGGATTTCTCAATTTGCTGGGCAAATCATTGGTAGTTCATATGCAATTATTCCCCACCGCTCTCAGATAATGCTTATATTAAAAGTCGACCTTTTAGTATCTTTGCACGCACGAGCAAGTAACCAATTTAATTGTGCACCTGCACAATAATAAGTGGGCTTTGTAGATGTACGTTTGTCATTTGGGAGTTTGTCAGCAGTGTGGTGCAGCTCCATAGTGCTCACAGCCCTTTTGATCCATAGTTCCCATCATTTTAGGGGACCAAAAGCAATATGACAAATTAACATAATCTTATAGAAAGTCGTCATATTTAGTGCTTGGTTGCCAATCCTTTGCATTTGCATGACTGCCATAGACATCACCAGGGGGGTATACTACGAAGCCGGATTACTTCGTTAGCTGGATAACTGCACCAAGTAAAACCCGGAACTATCCCAAATCTGGAACACGGACTGATGTAAAAAGAGCTGTTCTCGGTTTTAGTCAGTGCTGTTATCCAGCTAAGTGATCCTGCTTCATAGTATACCCCCCAGGCGCTGGGTATATTCCCGGGGGATGTTCTGTCAGGCCTGTACTGCATCCAGCATCATTTTCTGTTTGTTTTGGGGGCTTTTTACCTTTCCTTGTCTTCGGATTCAGGTCAGGTGATCACTTGGCCAGTCAAGAACATTACACTTCTTGGGCCTGAAAAACGCCTTGGTTGCTTTTAGCAGTGCGTTTGTCATTCTCCTGCTCCAAGGGAAAGCACCGTCCGATGAGTTTGGAGGCATTTGGTTGGATCTGAGCAGATAAGAGGTGTCTGTACACTTCAGAATTCATCCTGCTGCTGCTGCTGCTCGCACTCAGCAGTCACATCATCAATGAAGACAAGTGAGCCAGTTCCAGTGGCTTTTGGATCATGAGGCTTCTTTCTCCGCACTTTTTTTCCATCACTTTTTTTCAGGTTCATTGTCTTATCTGTCCATAAGACTGTTCCAAAACGATAGTTTTTAATTGACTTTTTTTTATTTTTTTAGCAAAACCTAAGCTAGTCATTCTCTTCTTGATTCTTATTAGTGGTTTACATCTTGCGGTGAACCCTTTGAGGTTATGCTGGTGTAGTCTTCTCTTTATGGTAGTCTTTAGTACATCTGTGTCTACATGGAGAGTGTTCTTAATCTATATGACATTGAAAAGGGGGTTTTCTTCCACAATTCAAAGTATTCATTGGTCATCCACCGCCGTGGTCTTTTTTATGGTCAACCAGGTTGTTTGCCATTGCTGAGCTTACCTGTGCATTCTTGCTCCTTAAACAAAAATAGTTGATTTTGACGCACCCAATGTTTTAGCTATGCCTCTGATCTACTTATTTGTGAGCCTCATGATGGTATGCTTTACTGGGATGGACACCTCTTTGGGCCTCATGTTGAGAGACTGCAACATACTCCAAATGCAAATATCAAACCTAGAATCGAGTCGTTTGTTAGCTTTCTTGTGCATGCCCTTGTGGAAATGTAATATACTGCAGTATATTTTAAATATATTGTGAAGATAATTTTGATATATTTACAATATACTGCTTTATATTCTTTTTTCATGAGGGTGGACTAATGATGCAACGACACACAGCTGGCCAAGAAACAGCTGAGCAATATGCTTTCTAACTGAGAAGTCTGCACTAAATTCCTTCAGGGATTAACTTGATTTTAGGGTGGGGGGGAAGAGGTCAAAATTAGGCTGGCTGCCTGGCACTTGAAAATGTTTGAAGAGTCATGCGTCGTTTATTTGGAAACCTTTATGATCGCAGATCGTAAATTGGATACAATGTTAAACTGTCTCGGTCTCCCTCTCTTATTAAATTAGAGCCATCCCAAATGCTCAGTGCTGTCTTATCTCCAGAAAACATTTGGGCTTTCGCCAGCTCCTGGCTGGCTGTCATTTCAACTGGAACGGCCATGTTCCCTCCACACATGGGTGCTGACTCGGTGTTCGCTGCCAGAAGATCATGCATCGTCTATTCTGTCAAGCTATAGGGCCATTTAAAAAAAAAATATTTAAACAGTTGCTATAACCAGTTTTGTGTTGATATTATGGTTCATTTGTTTGTTTTGTCCTGAGGGTGCCCGACTATGATTATGAAAGGAAGCCATGCAGTGGCCTTTCCCAGTTATGTCTAAATTAACTGTTTTGGACAATTGAATGCAATCAAGTAAGGCATTTAGGTGAGTATATTAAGCACTTAAGCATGTAGGTGGAAAGTAATCTTCTAGATTTGAACACTTTAGAAGCAATAATGCAAAGACCTGTTGTATTTGCACAACCTCTTTCATAAAATATTACAATTTATAGGATGTTCGTTCATCCATACAATAATGACATGATATGCACCAACTTTTATTTTATTTTATTTTTAAGCACGTGTCTGACCCCAGCACATCTGAAGATGCCACCAATTGGTCTTTTTGTGGATAGGCTCGATACTATGTTGCAAATTCTTGATTTTTTTTGTTTTGTTATTAGGCCTATTGGTAAATAACGGAAAGATAAAGGTGTGTTGCTGGTTTGTTCATAGCAGCCATTTTATTGGAATCAATGAAAGGTGCCCTGAACGTCCTCTCAGAGCCGCCGATCTGTTCCTGCTACTGATATGACTGATGCAGCCCTCTCCGACCCGCTTACTGCTCTTCTCACTGGTGAGGTTTAGCTCATTTGCTCCCGCACTAAATTTGAGGCAGATGCACAATGTCCAACAGGCGAAGCCATTTATGGAAGTTAAATAGTTTGAGAAGCGCTTCAGTGAATTATACGCACCTTCATCTCGAGCAGGAGCTGGGGTCCGCGCCTTATGTAACATTGAGCAAGTCTTGGTTATATGGCTCGTCTGCTTTGACGGCACCGATTTCACTTCTAAGTCACTCCAGTCTCTTAATTGAGCGAGAGAAAGAGCCTGGTGCAGCGTTCTGTTGAAAAGAGCGACCGCCTTTTCTCGACCCAATAGCTGGTTGCGACTTCAATATCCTAACGACCTCATTAGGCTACTCTGTGTGTAACAAAATTCCTTAATGACCCACTGCAGAATATTCTAATATGATTAAGATTAAAATGAAGTCTGTTCCTGCAGGTTTCGAGTTAGGACAAGAATACACAAGATTAGCTTTGTTTTATTTGGTGCAATGAGGGCAGCGTATGTGCCCGGCATATATTTATTTTAACCCATGGAAATTACATGGAAATTATAATGAGAAGTAGCCATGTTTTTGCCTGAAGCCCAGTCAGTAAAATTATTCCCTCAATACATGGTAGGTAGTCTTGCAGCGCCAATGAGAATGGACACTGTTTGGATTGGATATATGATTATTTGATAATATTTTCACTTGCATCTGAAATCTTTCATTTGCAATAAACAAATAAAATTGTCAATAAATGAATAAATATTTTCCAGACTGCCCCCCTTGTAATTATCTAAGGACTGGTACTTTAATTGTTGGTGACATTCTGTCAGCATCCATTTGTGTTCTTAGCAATGACACTGAAGCAGCAGCTATATTCAAAACTAATAGACCAACAATGAAAATGTCAAGTAGCACCGTAAAACTATTCTAAATAAAAAAGAACATGCTCAAAAACTCAAATGGTAGATATTTAGAACAAAGCACATTATACCTTCTGTACCAACACAGTGAATGCATGGTTTTGTTTAGCAGTTATGTATTGAATAATTACTTAAAATATCAGCACAATGAAAGTTTTTAAAAAGCATACCTTAGTATTTTTATATTATGTTTTGTCTCATTCATGCATTCATGTACCTTTCAAAACTGTAGAATGAATCTCTTGCACGCTGGTGCCTGGATGAATAATTTTTTACCAGAATGTGCATTGAATCAAAAACAGATCATTTAATTTTCCTTAAGGAAACGGGTAGTGAAAAGTACCAATTCCCTCTTGGACAGGCAGGACTGGCAGGAATGTGAAGTTTCTTAATTGGCATGCAGTAAGGCCTGGACATGAATCTTAAATAAGTACTCATCATATTTTTACAAGAGCATTTTAATTTGACGCCATCCCTTTTAAGTATTAGTTCATTTTTAAGAAGCATTAGTTGCCAACCTTTTTGTCAGTGGGCATTCAGTTATACTCTTCATATGGTCCTTATCCACATTGTCACAGCAGATTTAGTACAGTATAAAGACATGACACAGTTCTGAAACAACATGGCTGCCAGTATTTTTGTATTTAAGTAAAGGGAGCGGCTGCACATGCTACAGTCAAAGTGGAATATAGAATGACTTGTGTACATACCTAATTAACATTCATCTTAATGTTAAATGGAAATCAGTTGACTTGGAGAGGAAAGTATTTATTTAGCCAACCTCTTTCTAAGACTTTTTTTCCCCAAGAGTTATTGTTTGGTCTTAGTGTAATTGTACCTCTTATGATGGTATATAGATTTATATTGAATATAATTTTTTTAAATTATGTTTGGTTGTTCTCACAAAGAGCAATTGGATGCTGAAATAATGGATCGTTGTGCTGATAGAACTAATGAGGGAAATAACATGTATGAAGACGTGTGCAAACACATGGACTCATAACAGCCTATCCTCCAGTTATCAGAACATGATCTGGCTATGTAGCCAGTATGTTATTGTTGTGCTGTTTTTCCGCTCTAAATGCATTAAATCCAGTTTAAACTCAGCCTGGGCGTTTGGACATCTGCAGTCTCCGCGTGCGGAGAGAGACGAGGGAACACTGGCTCATTTGAACGATGAATGGCGTCGGCTGACGCTGTTCCTTCTGTGAGATTTGCTCGTGCTGTCAGCTGTTTTTTTCCGTCCCCCAAGTGTAATTCACTGTGACAGCAGTCTAACCCATCCTGTGACGTATCACTCCTGTCAATCTCTTTCCCCACAGGAAACACGGCGCTCCGCTAAACTGTCAAATCTCACTGCGGCAGGTCTATTTCTGGAATCCTTATGACAAATAGGAAAATATGAAGGAGCTGTTATCGTATTCTTTTGGGCTCATTCGCGGCTTTTTGTTCGGCGTTGTAACTGAATACCACGTGGAAAATTACACATCACTGAGTCAAAGCTGGACTTTCCCCCTATTAAATTAAATTCATCTCCAGTCTCTCCACTCTTCAACATCTTATAAGGTATGATTATTATAGACACAAACGACTGCAGTCTCCTCCAACGCTGCTGTTAGCTTGACTGGAAGAATCTCCCCATCTCAGAGGAAGTTCAATTGTAGCACAGCTTATGGAATTGCTCACAAAGAATTCAAGTGAGCCCTCGAAATCCAGTTTTGCAGCCTTGGAGCGGTACCTGTCTCACTGTCCCCAGGTAAAACAGTCTGGGTTTTATGTTAATATTAAGCAGGTGGTGGATGTGCACGTTCCCAGAATGTGTCCTGGTCACATTAACTCTGAGATTCGCGTATCACAAAACACCTCCGTGAGTGGAGTGGAGTGTAGTGTTCTGTTCTCATTTTCCATACGCATTATTACAGTTCAACATCCACCGGTAACTTTAGGCATGATGAGATTATGGGTATAATTCCCGCTGTGTACATTGTTGCAAGGATATATAATTCTGTCGTTTCACTAAATAAGGCCAGATATGAGTGTTTGACGCTGGATGTTTCTGCACTGGCATGTTTGCCAGAGACTGATTAAAAACCGACCTGAAATGTTCTGGAGGTAGCTGATATGCTGCAACAGCAAGCTGTCCCTCAGTGGAGCCTGGAGTGGGAGCAGCGGTCCGATGGTGTAAAAAGCCCGGGTCTGAGAGTGTCCAACTGTAAAGGACATTCAGCCTCGGTGTAATGGGATAAGCTTCTGAAGCAAAGAAAAGAAAAAAAAAATTGGCAAAATTGGCTTGGTGAATATTTCTTTTGATGTTTCAACACACACACAGTAATGCCAAATGCTAAAAATACAATGATAAATTTGTGACTTGAATGCAAACTAAAAATGTCTACAGAATAATTACCAGCTGATTGAAGGTTGAACATAGAACGTAATCTAGTGTATGGTAATCTTGTTATTTTTTATAAGAATCATGTTTTCGTTTTCCCTTTTGGTCCAGGCAATCTCCTGGATTGTTGTGCTGTTTAGCGATGACTCATCTGCACAATCAATATTTGTTTGCTCTCTCCCTGGTTGTCATTACACAGTGTGATGTCCACTTGGATGGGAGCACCAGTAATATTGACACTGGCTGGCCAGACATGTCAGGCGTGAGATGACAGTGTTTTCCTTTCCAGAGCGTATATGGGATTTTAGTTTGTTACCTAGCAACAAACTCGCTCCACAGAAATAGCAGAATGCGCACACTTGAGGGACCGTGAAACCGTAACGTCTCGGTCCGGAGTCTGGCCATGCTGTTTGGGTCCACCTGAGGAGGCGTGCGTGTGGCGTTTATGTGCTGCGGGCTTGACTCTCTGGCTGTGATCTGCTGTCGCATTCCTGTTCAAGGTACTCTCCTCGAAGAGCTTCACAAAACACACGGCTGTATAAACAATTGCAATGCGAGCAATGTAATGAAACACGGACATTTCGATATCATTTGGACAAAAACCCACTGGAGCAAGAAATAATTAATGTGAATGGTCTTTTCTGTGCAAAAACTTTGCATTTTTTAGACATTGCCCTGGAGCGAAGGTAACGTGAAGCCGTACATTAAATTCATTTTTGCTATTTTATTTTCAGTATATCCCAGTGCAGTCTTCCAAATGTCACTCTGCTCGCTCTTTCTGCCAGAGCTCAAGAAATGTGCTTTGGAATTTTCCCGTTTCTGCATATTAGTTGTCAATCCTCATCCCCATATTCACAGCAAGACATGAGTGGAACAACACTGTAATGGAGCTGTGTCAGGGACCACAGCAAAACAACACACTGACACACCTCCCATTTGTGAATCATCGACACATCACACACACACTCTCTGCCCTATCTGTACACACACACACACACTCACACTCACACTCTCTGCCCTATCTGTGCGCACACACACACACACACACACACACGCATATATGTACCGTACATGTTTTTCTCCTCTTGGGCATAGGAACCACTGCTGTCACTCTTCTGTCAGGAAAGATTACCATTGAGGGTAAAAGAATCACATCTCATCTGAAAATAAATGTTTTCTTACTCAGAAATGTAATGTTCCCTGTTAATGAATTTACATTATATAAGGTAATTTTGTTACATGACATGTCGGACTACTGATTTGGATTTGTTGCTCATTGGACTTTCTATTTTTATGAAGTATAAAATACATTGGGCCTCATTCTACAAACAAATGTGCTCTTAAGACCTTCTTTAACACGTTTTTATGAACATTCTGGCATTGACCAATGTTTTTTTATTTGGGATTTTTTCTTGGGTACAACAGAATGCAACAGAATGCAAACATCAGTTACTTCCAAAATGTTTGTAAAAACGTTTTTTAAAAAGTGCTAAGAGCAAATTTGGGTCACACTTTAAATTAAGTCTCCATATGAAGGCTTTATATATGCTATATAAAGCCTTCATAAACATCACATAATGGCTTCATAAATTATACATAAGCGAATGTCATGCTTCATAAAGGGTGATGTAACAACTTCTTATGCAACATGTTATGCCAGATGTGTCACAATTAGCCTAGCCTCCTACATAAGCATGTTTTATGTCACCCAGTACAATTTTTAGCCATTAGCCAGGTGACATTGTTGGTTATGTCACATTTGGCATAACATGTTGCATAAGAAGGTGTTATGTCACCCTTTATGAAGCATGACATTTGCTTATGTATGATTGATGAAGCAATTATGTCTCATTTATGAAGGCTTTATATATGCTATATAAAGCCTTCATATGGAGACTTTGTTTACAGTGTGACCCGCATTTGTTTGTAGAGTGACTGGTGAATGAGGCCCATTGTTATCAAGTCTGGTTTTGTTAGAGGACATACACACTGGGAAATAAATAAAATTCATGGGAAGTCTTTAGATGAATCTTTTAAATATCTTATTTAGATGCAAGTCAGTCAGATTGCATTCTCTGATGTTTGGGGACAGCTGTCTGTCAGACATCCAATGTTTTGAAGGCCAGTTATTTATTTATCCAGGCATTAAGCGATTGAGACAGGGCTGTCTGTCTGCCCAAGGGACCGCTCAGACTGCTGCTGACAGTGTTACTGTTAATACAGCCACGAGCACCTGAGGCATTCTGGGTAGGGCTGTGCTCTTGGGGTGTGGCACCAGGCTGGCTAGGACCTCTGTCATTACACCTTCCGCAAAACTGTTAAGGATTTGACGTGTTCCTCTCTGACATGAACTCATACACGCAGAAAAGGAATGTAATGTCAATGCATCATCAGCCACTACATCCAAGGCTATTCCTGATTAACAGTGAAAAAATCATTTATTTATCATTGTCCGCGTGCTTCAAAAAATGAAACGCATGGGAGGAGACAGAAAGATTTGGACTGACTATTATGACACCTCTGAATGAATTTGAAGACATTTCTGTCTGAATGTAAATTGACTTTTGTGGACATTTTGGCATTTTTAATATACAGTATATCTTGATATTTCATGTGATGCGCTGCCTTCGTTGTATGAACAAAATCAACCTTTCCTTGCGCATACACTGCCCTCCAAAATGACACCCTTAATTAACAACACGGGTAATGAGTTATACTGTATGCTTTTTTTAACAAGTCATATTTTCCCTAAAAGTTAAAGTCATGTCATAAATAATGATAAATCTGCGCTAATGTGTAATGGCCATCTCCAGGCAGACTCCAAAAGTGTGTGGTTTTAATTAGAAGAAGGCAGTCAACAAGCAATAGACAGAAGGATCTGATGGATCCTGAAAGGATCTTAAATAGTCAACGATCCCTCCCCATATGTTCACCAATTCAATAAGTCACGATGGAAGATGGTGAAGTAGCGTCATGGCTTAACAAGTGTCCTGATAACAGGTGTTACATTGTGAATATTTGTACACATATTCTTTAGGAAATAAATGTAATTTGATGCTAGTGTTATTTTTGTCGATTCCATTGAATCATTATTATAGAATATTCCCACATTTGAGAATTCAAACGCAGCTCAGTACTTGCATTATTTGTTTGACATAATTCTTTTTATTAATCTTTATTAAAGGTGGGAATAATTTTGGACAGCACATTGGATGGGGCTTCGAGAATACAATGGTAAAATACAATAACCATGTGATCCTGCTGCAATCCCAATGACTCGTAATACGAAATTACTAAGAATTTAGATGCAATATCAGGTGCCTCGGGATGTAAATTATATACTTTCATTTGCAGTCATTCAGTACATATGGACAATGCTTTTGAATTAATTCATGTCGCTGAAAATGTGTTAGGAAAAGGCCTGGCAAAAACTGGAATGTATGCAGTCACAGACTTCTTAATGGGCCAATATTGGTTTCTATCATTATATAAGACTGCCTTAAGCATGAATAGACCTCAGCAACACAGTCTCTGTGTCTCATGATAGCATTGGTGTGACAAATCACAAACTTCCTGAAGCATGAATCGCTTATCAGCGAGCCAATTATATACACTGCTTTTACCGTCAAGCCGGAAAGTCTGCACACCCCTTTCACCTTCTCCACGTTTTATTACGTTACAGACATATTCTACAATAGATTGAGTTCATTTTTTGTCACAAAATTGTACACAAAATAGCCCATTTGCAAATGTATTAAAAATCGAAAACTGAAATCTCTCATTTACATAAGTATTCATACCCTTTGCTTTAACATATTTTTAGAGTATCATATTTAATATTTGGTCGCATATCCTTTGCATGCTGTTACTTCCTGAAGTCTGTGACCAATCAACATCAAAAGACTCTCGATATCTTATTTTCAGGTACTGTTACAAGCGATACTATAACCTCTCTGCATTTGAACTGATCTCTATGAGAATTGGGGGGTGAGACTAGATTCAGCTGTAAATTATGCTAGTACAGTATGGAACACATTTTCACTTTGTCATTATGGGCTATTTTGTGTAGAATTTTGAGACAAAAAATGAATCTATTGTAGAATATGTCTGTAATGTAATAAAACGTGGAGAAGGTGAAAGGGGTGGGCAGACTTTCCGGCTTGACTGTATGTGTAATATAATCAACATAAAAATAAGTCAAGGCAGATTTATAAATGCGTTTGGATCATTTAAAGGAGCACTTCTGGGTTTTATATTACCAATTAATGATAGTAGCTGACTTTAAACTGCAGCTCCTTTGCGTTATTTATGATCAATGTGACGCGTCGGTCGCCCCGGCCTCACGGACAGGAAGGTGAGCCGTGCGGACCGCGTGCCAGCTCAACTGAGCATGTGACTTCCTCTGCGTGAGCGGGAACCACGACAGTGGAAAAAGGCATGGATTTATAACGGACATTGATTTTTCTCTTTCTCTGTTTTGTCCTCTGTCTCCCACAGGAGAGACTGGACTCGGTTCAGTGAGTTTGATTTGGGTCGGCGTCCAATCCTGAGCGCAGCCTCGCTCGCGCGGGCAACGGTGTTCAGCCGTGGAGCAAACACACGGGAACACCGTGAGATGAAATAAAGCATTTCTAATACAGATGGTCCTCTATTCACGAATTGGCAAAATAACACACTGTCCCCACGGTGACCTTGTCGAATAGGATACTTTTTAATGGAAATGATACACTATGCAAGGAGTCTGTATTAGAAAACAAGTAGCGTGTTTCAAAAAAAGAGCTAAATTCATACATGTAAATTCAATGACGTTCATGATTTAACAAGTAAACACTGAGTACATGCTACACCTTAGCGTTGGTTGCGCCTCTGCTGTGCAATTAGTAAATAGTAGTGTTAGTAGTAGTGTGTGTTACTGTTATAAAAAACCAAAGGGGATTTTTAATAGAGGTTTGCAGCAGAACTTTTTCGCTGTACCACAGGAGATCTTCGCCATGGAAACTCCAGGACTGTGGTGGTTACCCATAAAACCTGCTCCGCACCTACAACTGTCATTTTTCCCGTCCCAGTAATTACGGCAAACTCGTATTCACAGCTGGTGGTTTTATCTCAACAGCTTAACGCATAAACTCTTTTGCGCTGGAGAAAATGCACCCGTTGCGATTTCTCCCAGTCTAATAAATCTGATATACGGTCTGGAAGAGTAAACAAATGAACAGGACACAGGCGCTGAAGTTACAGAGAGAGCACTAGTGTAATGTTTAATGAATAATGTGTCCTTCCCCGTGATGTGTAAGGACATTAAAACAGGATGTAATAAGCCAGAGGCTCTCTCCGCCAGGCGTATGGTGAGATACTGTCTCAGAGCAGGTGAGGAGTGAGGCCAGTGGCGGGTGAAGCGTGCTTTTGTTAGAGACGAGATAGCGGCTGACTGTGGCGGGAGATTAATGGCGGATCTGCTTCATCTAGCACCTTTGCTGCGGTAACGCTGCCCTCTGATGCTACCTGTCAGCTCTCTTAGACACCTGTTCTGCCGTGCTGTCTGAGGCATCGCCGTGAGTCGCAGGCACATAGAGGGGCTCTTATCCAATCACGCCGCGGTGACTTACTCCCCTTCTAAAAGGAGTCAGTTCAACCCTTGACCGTTTTATGTGAAGGGAAATTAAATGGCCAGCAGGTGAAATGGGGAAAATCAAATGACTTCCAGCCAGATGCAAACTTCCAATGCAGAAAGCTTTCAGCAGCTGCCTTTGTTCCGATGAGTGTAAATGTGACACGGAAAGAATCATTTTTGAAAAGACGTGAGTGATACGAGTGAGCATCTTATAAAATCTTTTTAAAAATCACCATTATTTACAGTTGCTGGAGTATCAATGTGTTCCATTAGCTTTCTTAAATATTGTATTTGATATACAGTACAAAGGCAACTGTGGTATGCTTTCATGATGCCAATATCTAGATCTCTCCATCTTTTTGTCTGTGACGATTTGTTGGCATAATTTGGGCCCTGGCTCCTGACTCAACACTGGGACATTAAAAGGTGAGGCTGAACAGTGCTCACAGGAACCGTCCCTGTTTGCACATGCAGTCCCTGCTGCTGTGCTGACACTCATCCTTTGTGACAGCTGCACATCAAAGGTGTAGCGCTGGTGAGCTCACGTGTCCCCTCTCACGCCAGCTCTCCCCTTACCATGTACACGCACACACACTGTCTGTGCCCTATCTGGGCACACACACACACACACACACACACACACACACACACACACTGTCTGTGTTCTATCTGTGCACACACACACACACACACGCACACACTGTCCCCTATTTGTGCACACACACACACACACACACACACACACACACTGTCTGTCTCCTATCTGTGCGCACACACACACACACACACACACACTGTCCACTATTTGTGCACACACACACACACACTGTCTGTGCCCTATCTGTACACACACACACACACACACACACACACACACACACTCTGTCCCCTATCTGTGTGCACACACTGTCTGTCTGTCCCCTATCTGTGTGCACACACTGTCTGTCTGTCCCCTATCTGTGTGCACACACTGTCTGTCTGTCCCCTATCTGTGTGCACACACTGTCTGTCTGTCCCCTATCTGTGTGCACACACTGTCTGTCTGTCCCCTATCTGCGTGCACACACTGTCTGTCTGTCCCCTATCTGTGTGCACACACTGTCTGTCTGTCCCCTATCTGTGTGCACACACTGTCTGTCCCCTATCTGTGTGCACACACTGTCTGTCCCCTATCTGTGTGCACACACTGTCTGTCCCCTATCTGTGTGCACACACTGTCTGTCTGTCCCCTATCTGTGTGCACACACACTGTCTGTCTGTCCCCTATCCATGTACATGCACCTACAGTGGCTGTCCCCTCATTGTGCATTCTCCCTGTTTCCTGTTAAAATGGCTACACATTTGCAGCAGGAAAAAAAAGATACAGATGCAGGTTAAATTAACTGGGTAACAAGGTTTAGGAAAGTTTAAAATGAAGTGTAAGAGGTTCCCGTTATTTCTTTTTGATGCATAGATGAACAAACCAACACATTCACTTCCTGCATGCTGTACTACATCACAGTTCACAATGGGTGAATCTGGGTAAGTGTCATTATTCAGAACTATTAATTGTGGCATTTGTGGAAAACCATGAACTACAAGTCAAATGTACTTTGATTCTGTCACGTCCCGTGCCTCTGTCCCGATTTTCTGGTTTCCTGTTTCTATGTGGATTCCGTTCCGTGTTTTCCCTCTCTCCCTCCATTTTGTGTCTCCACTTCCCCGCACCTGAATTGTGTTCCCTCATGTGTTCTCGTCTCACCTGTTCCTCGTTGTCTTGTCAGTAATCTGGCATATAGTCTCCCCAGTTTCTTTGCTCTGGGCCAGATCGTCTTGTGTCCGGCCTTATGCTTGTCATATTACTTTCCAGCCCTTTTGATTCCTGTGTTCAGTCCAGTGTACTCATCCAGTTTGTGTTCTCCTGCCTGTCCAGCCTGCCCCAGTCCAGCCTGTTCTTGTCCGGCCCAGCTCCGGTTCTCCTGCCTGCCCTGCCCTGCCTGTCTCTGTCCTAGCCCTGCTCTTGCCCTTCCGTCTCTTTATCTCCTGCTCTGACGGATTCCCCGGCTCTGACCCCTGCCTGCTCCTGGACCTCGCTCTTGCCCAGCCCTGTTTCCTGTCTGCTCGTTCCTGATCTCCTGCCTGCTACCCTGTGTGGGCTATTACTTGTAAATAAAGTCTCCTACGTGGAGTTCAACCAGCCGTCTGTCTCTGAGTCCTGCATTTGGGTCCAATCCTACACACTGCCGTAACACATTCATTAATTTGGGTCCTTTTTTGTTGTTGTTGGTGCCCTTGCTAATTATTTTTTGCATAGATATCTCATTAAATTAATTGAGCATGGTTGAAGGATGAACAGAAATGACTTAAAATACACAATCCTATTATATTCCAGTCAATCAATATGCGTTGTGCGACATATTTATTTCTTCAGCTTTCCAGTTATTACCACAAAAAAATGGCCCGTGGACTGGTCTGAGTTTGAAGTATATTTAAATATTGGTTCTCTGCACAATGTTCAAAGCGCGCTGTTTGTCGTTACAAATGGCCGGAAAAGCACACATTGATTATGGAGTAAGCGATTGTGAGAGAATGATTATGGCCCCCTCTTTGCTCTCTCAGTTGCAGTCCTCTGATGTTTCAGTCAATAGGGCCAGTCTCCTTTCTCTTTGAGCTCTGATGTTGCAACGTAAAAAAGGAAACCTTTTTGCAATCACATTTTGTGTCTGTTGTCAAGGCCCCACTGCCTTCACAGAACCTCAAATGCCTCTAATGTAAAAGACATTACTGAGCCTACAACTGTTCTGTGCCTGCTTTTTTAAAAACCTCTTTTCAACTGCATATATTGTGTTGCAAAATAGATACATATTCTACTGATGCAAACTCACTATTATACTGAACTCTAAAGCAGTGGAAGCCAGTGGTAGTGATCGTGAAAGTATATTTAATATAAAAAATGCTTGTAAAATTTAGAAAAGACCACATATCATCAATTGACTCAACTTTACTAAAGTTGGTAGTATTACCGAACGCAATCAGAAAAAAATAACTGCTACAATAACCAAGCAATAATGTCTCGTTTTTAAAATTCTGTTTATAAAAAGGCAACCTAATGTTTTTAGTCCATAAATGTAATTGAAACAAATTACCCAGTGAACAAAAGTCGAAATCTAGGCGTCTAGAGGGGTGGAAATCTCAGATTAAGGGGCGTCTTCAAATAAACTTGTCAATTCGTTCCAGATGTTACCCGGATATAGCCTGGCTACGTCCTAGCCACTTTTCAACCAAATTTAGCCAGTTTTTCACCCAGCCGCGAAACCACGTTTCACCAACTTTCCAACGCAAACATGTTCACTGGGATAGATGTATTTTACAGGCTGTATTGTAATCTTCAACCTGTCTTATGATCCATAAACAAGTGCATTTCCAGCACTGTAAATGTTTGTATATTGCAGTGTATATTTTTGTTTTTGATTGAATGACAATTCATGCATTGTTGTCGGCATGATATACGGCGTCATCAGCAAAGTTTTTAATGGATAGTCATTGTCCCATAACAGAAGATTGCCCCCCCAGAAGATTAAAGTTTTTAATGGATAGTCATTGTCCCATAACAGAAAATTGCCCCCCCGGAAGATTAAAGTTTTTAATGGATAGTCATTGTCCCATAACAGAAGATTGCCCCCCCAGAAGATTAAAGTTTTTAATGGATAGCCATTGTCCCATAACAGAAGATTGCCCCCCCAGAAGATTAAAGTTTTTAATGGATAGCCATTGTCCCATAACAGAAGATTGTCCCCCCAGAAGATTAAAGTTTTTAATGGATAGTCATTGTCCCATAACAGAAGATTGTCCCCCCAGAAGATTAAAGTTTTTAATGGATAGCCATTGTCCCATAACAGAAGATTGTCCCCCCAGAAGATTAAAGTTTTTAATGGATAGTCATTGTCCCATAACAGAAGATTGCCCCCCCCGGAAGATTAAAGTTTTTAATGGATAGTCATTGTCCCATAACAGAAGATTGCCCCCCCAGAAGATTAAAGTTTTTAATGGATAGCCATTGTCCCATAACAGAAGATTGCCCCCCCAGAAGATAAATTATTTTAATGGATAGTCATTGTCCCATAACAGAAGATTGCCCCCCAGAAGGTTAAAGGAAGCCCAAGTCAGTTGAGCTGATCCATGTTGTTGTAATAATACACGTGTAACCTTACACGTAGCATCGCACATCGCCTGGATGTTAGAGTGGGCTCCCTTACGTTTCACATATATAAGCGCAGAACCCCAGGAAATCCAAAAGGTTTTTTTTTATCTGGCAGGATAAATGCAATTTAAGGCAGCATTACCCTTCACTGAGGGACAGGTATGTGATCCTTGACCAATGGACCCATTTATTATAATACATTTTTCGTATACACAATAATAATATTTCACATTGTAATCTTGATATTTTTATGCATGTTTGTGCAGGCCCTTGTGTGTAACAGACAGGAGGAGGGTCTTGTGCACACGTCTATGTAGATGCATATTACTATCTTAATATTGCGCCGTTAAAATAACATTGAAACAACTATGACATGACTTAAGACCAGGTTTGTGGTGGTTTTAGCCCAAATGCTTTCTGCTGATGCTATTTAAAGAACGTGGGCGCTGGACAGTAAAATGACAACTGCGTTGGTCTGAAACGAGCGAAGACACTTGCGTTTGTGTTACTGCCGCTTAGCGCTGAGTGTAAGATCGAGCCTGAGTTTCATGTGAACTGTACAGAGCTACCATTTTAGATCCAATCAAGAAAAAGTGAATAAAATAATCCTCATTTAAATCAGAATTTCTGATTATTAATTGTGCCAAACGATCTGACACAGGTGTGTGGGGGTACATACCAAAGTTCTTGGCTTCTTCTATTTGTAGATCTCTGAATTTCAATACGAAGTGTGTGTGTGTGTGTGTGCGTGTGTGTGTGTGTGTGTGCGCGCGTGTGTGCGTGTGCATGTGTGTGTGTGTGTGTGTGTGTGTGTGAAATTGTGATATGTCGCATTTTCAAACCTAGCCAAAGGACATTGCCGTGTCGCCGCCAGTGTGCTAAGAAGATATAGCCACACTGTAAGACTACACTGTAAGATGCGGTACATGTGATTTTGAGTTAGTACAGTGTGTGCATTATAACCGCAGAGCTGAGCACTTCACTGTGTGGCTGGTAACAGCTGGAGAGACAGAAGATTGTAATTATGCAGAGAGTGGCGGCATATGGCCGTGCTGACCACTCTATAAGACAGAAGGGCAAACAGGACTCTCTCTTTCCCACTGATTCCATCATACTGCAGGTTACAGGTATCTGGAGATGGCCCCGAGGATGCAAATGACCTCCTTATAAAAATAACTTTTTTAATGAGCATCTGAGTCTGCTGTCAAGAAAAGGGAAAATAACAATAAAAGAGCCAGTAGCTTACAAACACGTGTGATACCATGTTACCAACCTATATAATATAGGTTTTTTATAAAAAATAAAACATGCATAACCATGCTTGAGGCTCGCTCAAAACTGCGGAAATATCACAAATTGTGCAAATAACAGTTGCATTCCAGCTTGTTTTAGCGTTTAAAAAAGATTATTTTACCGTTTTTCTCTGAATATTCCACAGTGAATATCTGCTAGACAGGCTTGCTCTGCTTCGTTACTGCAGATATCACCCTAATCAACTCTTTGTCTAGCGAATGGAAAAGCATGCATATTTAATTTTGTGAAAATGCCTTGATTCCTGCTGAGTTCGAGAATGCTATTAATGGGGAATGGGTTAGGCATGGGGTGGCCCAGTGTGGGGTAGCTATCAGAGGTGGTGGGGGGAGGAGTGGGGAAAAACATGATCGTCCCCCCGTCCTCCATTCTTACAGCAGAATGTAACTTATGAGATCCGTAAAAGCTATTGTATTAGTTTAAGATCAATTAAAGCTATTTTTCGAGTTCTAGATCAACGGAGTCTTTAAAAAAACAATAAAAAAACAAACAAACATAGGTCGATATAATTTTTTTTAGCATGTTTAATTATTAATCTGTAGCAATATGTAAATACTGAACGTAAACTAAATATAAAGTCAAATATATACCCACCATTGGCAATTAATACACTTTTAGAAGACTACATTTTATGCGAAATGCATAAATGAGTGACGTTAAAAGTATTATAAATCTGAAGGCCAAGGTAAATGAATGAATTGTGGGGGATAACCATGCATCTTAAAGCATTCAGTCTAGTTTGGATGTAAAAACAATGGCCTAAGTCATGTTTTCTATGATTTCAAAACATGCTTTTAGCCTTTTGACAAATTCCTCATCGTGAGAAGACTCCAATAGCATCTTTAGCTCTTGAAACACATTCTGTTCTGAGAGACGTCTGCATGCTTTTGTTGGTCAATAAGACATCGTAATGTTGCGCGCTGTGTTAGTTCTGTCTTTCAAATAAAAAAAGGGCCCATTTTCTCCTTTTTTTTCTGATTGAGTGAAAACATATTGTTATGGAAAGCTTAGTGATTTGCACATATGCCCATGCCATTTTACACTACACCCATGCAATCTGTTTCTGTGCGGAGATTCATCCTTTGTAACATACTTTGTAACACACGCACGCACACACGCACGCACACACACGCGCACACACACAAATGCGCGCACACACAGATATACACCAATTGACTGAAGAGTAAAGAGATAGGTTTGTGTTGTCATAGGTTTGATCCTGGTGATAATGAAGCCTGAACTGCTACTGGCCCAGGGATTTAGAGAAGCTCAATAAGTCACGTAGATGCTTCATCGTGGAGCACTCAGACAAATTCTCATTTTCTGTGACTGAGCAGGGCAGCAGACCATTAAACCTAAATTCCCAAGGTAGGACTTGTGCCCCTGGAGCTTTTAAATAAGAGACGCATTGGTCAACTGGCAAATCAGATTAGAGTGTCTTGGATAGTCTGCCTTCCTCAGCGTGGAGCATCTGAAGTCAAGCAGTGCCTGTCATTTAAATGCAGACAACTTATTTCCCTAGAGCGATGTTCTCTTTTAAAAGGTACCTAGTCTTTTCTTGTGAATACGTAACAAAGAAAAGGCTATAGTACTATCCTTATGGAAAAAATATATACTGCAGTATATCGTAAATATATCCAAATTATTGTCACAATATATTTGAAATATATTGCAGTATATTACATTTCCATAAGGGTAAGCATTCACAAACCATTTGTGTGAGGGACACTGGCTTTGTCTGTCTTTGTAACAATAAACTAAATTCTTTACCAGTCATTTAAATTTTTTATTAATTGATTTCCAGTGTTTTTTTAAATAAAACAAATAATTCCAAACAGACGTGATCATTGAATGATTATAGTAAGGCAAACCGTCGATCGAATGGTCCCAGTTCGATGGCTGTGTTGTAAGAGTTCTCATGGTAAGCGCAGTGGGAGAGCCGTGCCTTTTGATTAAGTGTCCAAAGACGTCTCTAATTGGCCTCATAGATTTCTCACGGGCCTTGTCATGTCTTACGTCCAGCTTCTTGTGAAACAAAGACAAAGTGTGTGTTTATCAAGAACACCACAGTGCCACGCCACGCTGATGCAAAACATCGCCTCAGTTGAATTAGACGAACAAACTATTTAAGGAACAGATGAAAAACTCAGGAAAATTGTGTTTATGAAGTGCTTTATGAATTTCACACGGTAAATAATGCATTCAATTATGATTAAACAATGTAAAATAAAATGTAAATATCAGTTTAAAAAGCTTCAAAGGCTACATTCTCTGTTGCATGTCTAATTCAGCCTGATGGCTAAGTTCAGCATTATTTAAGTCTTCTGTAGAGAAACCTCATAGGGGTATTTCTGAACGTGTATGAATCGTTTCCTTGGTAATAGCTTTTGACTTCAGAACCTGTTAAAGCCTGTTTGGCTCCCTGTAGTGTTCCTTGAAAGAGTGTATGTGAGGTTATTTATCTCAGAGAATTCAGTCAGGTTCAGTTAGGCCTTTATGAAATTGTCTGGGAACAGGAGTTCCTAGGGCTGGGAATCTTTCGTGCTTAATTTTTCAACAAATAAATAATTTATCAGTTTTCTGAAAATGGTCAATAAATTTATATTACAAGTAAATACAATGCTCATAAGTTTATGTTTACATTTTCATATTCATTATTATGGTTACATTACATGTATTCAACCCCTGAGTGTTGTTTCTGTAATTAAATAAAGAAGTAGCTTGGTTCTGGACAACTGAGCTCCACAATTGAGCAGTTTTGGCAACCTGTGGGAAATTCACGTTCAAATGATTCATATGATGATGTTAACTAAGAAACTTTTTGATATTTTTGAGAGGAAATAATTTATCAGTGCAGTTCTAAAAATTTAGAAAAATACACGTATCCAAGTTACATGTCTGTAAAGTTGTCTAAAAATAGAGGCTTGCAGCTATATTGCTGATTAAATTATGGATGACATTGCAATGATTTAATCACTTCAGTATGTGGACTAACATGCTGACAGTGACACTGTGCCCAATGTAGGGCAGAAACATTAACGTTAGAGGCGTCATTGTACTGTCCCCGGGCTGTAGCAATGAAGCAAAGAGGTTAATTGTCATAAACTGCCCATTGATACAATATGTCTCCCATGGCTTGTGTTGATGAAGTGAGACGACCTTCCTATTGGTCCGAATGTCCTCATCTGCAATAGTCGTCTCCTTTAGAGAACTGCTCTTATTTTAAAGCTTTAGTCCTGTCAAAAAATCTGAAAGGTATGAACATTAGCTAGCATGCTAACTAGGTACAGCTACTTCTAAGAATGCAACAGCATTGTTCTACAATTAAAATTATTTATGCATAATGTCCTTTAGGCCACTCAATTTTTATAATTAGAATATGTTGACTCTATAACAAGTCTAAAACCTTTCTGTCCAATAAACTGAAAAAAAATGCAATGCCTGCCAGTGCACCATTGGTTACTTTTAATGACTATGGTTTTGGAAAAATATATTTGTGGCTCTGCATATTCAAAGTTGTTGTTTTTTTTATATGAAAGGCATAAATGAATTTATATCTGGCCAGCCTTGTATATTATTAACGTCATCTCATATTTATATTAATTCATAAATGTTTTGTATCCATATTCAGTTTTCAAAATCACAGCCCTGACACAGTGTGTTTGATGTGTTTTGAGGATTGCAGAATCCTTGTTTTCTTCACAGTTGGTGTCTGCCAAAGGTCATTCATCACTTGTGCACTGAGTGTAGCTGACAGTTGGGCAGCAGTGGCAAGCCAGCTAGGCGAGCGCTGGTTGTCAGCCAGGTCCAAGCTGTCAGGAAGGATTTTAGGGCCTATGTCTGAAGAGAAATGCATTTATAGAGTATTTAGTCCTGGTAACAGAACCTTATCATATTTATCGCAATGGAGAATTGCATTTTCAACTGTATATTTTCGGTCAAAGTGTACAGTCTATTCTTCATGAGACTTTTGTGCACTCAAGCACACTCAGACACACGCTCAAGTTAAACTGTGCTTTATGTGAACAAAACAACCACAAATATAATTTCAAGCTGACCAACCGCTTTCAATCAGTGTACACTAAGGCTCTCGAAACATTCTGCTGCTTTTAGTCATCGCAGGACAGCGCGCATAATAATTAACAACAACCTTGATTCCCTCAATCATTTTTCCAGCAGGCATCTATCACATTTTAGCTTTTGTCATACAGATTCACAAAATTAGTTCTACTGCATCATGTGTGTGTGCGTGTGTGTGTGTGTGTGTGTGTGTGTGTGTGTGTGTGCATATATATATATATACTGTATATGCTGTATATATACATTACACATACATTACAACTGACAACTCACATACATTAAAACTGTATGATTGAGAAAGAATAATGTTATTTAGCTTACATCTATTTATGTGAATTGGCTGTCTTTTACCGATGCAATTCATGTCATACAAATGCATTCACACACCCGCGCATGCCACGGCGGCCAAAAAACACACACACGGCCACATTTTCATGACCAATCAATATATGACCAGGCCACAAATTAATAGAATAGAAAAATAATAACTGTCCTTCCCCTCTCCATCTCTCTCTCGCAACAAGGCAGTCGGACCAGTGTAGCGTAAGGTTAGCTACTATTCTTCCCAGCGTATAATTTCCCCACTTCCAGGTTCGTTGCTTGACTGTAGGCTACATCTCGCTAGCTACTAGCACCTAGCACTGAATGGATAATTTTCAATGTATTTGTTCAATTGGCCTTTACATAAACATTATTAGCGAGTACACGTAGCACGAATGCTAGCTACTGAACACAGATGGGTTAACTACCCGCTTGTAGTTGAGCATTGATTGGTTATTTGTCCTGTTTGAGTGACGGACCCAGAAGTATCCGGGAAAAATTATATGCTAGGAAGAATTGTAGCCTATACGCTACACTGGCCCAGATGGCCAGTCCCGGCCTGGATGGAGCTGGAAGGACCGAGGGAAAGACACGAGGAAATCATGCAAGGAGTGAAAATAAGTGATTGGACTGAACCCAATGCGTTTCATTTTACAGAATTGCATACAGTCAAGCCGGAAAGTCTGCCCACCCCTTTCACCTTCTCCACATTTTATTACATTACAGATATATTCTACAATAGATTGAGTAATTTTTTTGTCTCAAAATTCTACACAAAATAGCCCATAATGACAAAGTGAAAACATGTTTTTAGAAGTTTTTGCAAATGTATTAAAAAATCGAAAACTGAAATCTCTCATTTACATAAGTATTCATACCCTTTGCTTTCACATATTTTTAAAGTATCATATTTAATATTTAGTCACATATCCTTTGCATGCTGTTACTTCCTGAAGTCTGTGACCAATCAACATCAAAAGACTCTCAATATCTTATTTCCAGGTACTGTTACAAGCGATACTATAAGCTCTCTGCATTTGAATTAATCTCTATGGGAATTGGGGGGTGAGACTAGATTCAGCTGTAAATTACACTGGTACAGTATGGAACACATGGCTGGCTAAATGGCTGTAAGTCATCAAGAGTCTGGGCTATCGAATGAGCCCCAAACCATCACTCTGTTGCCAGATATGGAGTAGATGTGGATGGATCACTGCAAGGGTTATTTCTCCTGACTCATTTTTTTATAGAACTCTATGGGGAAAAAAGTCAGGAGAAACAACCCTTAAAGGGATCCATCCACATCTACTCCATATCTGGCCACAGAGTGATGGTTTGGGGCTCGTTTGATACCTTAGGACCCTTGATGACGTACAGCCATTTCGCCACTCGTGTGTTCCATACTGTACCAGCGTAATTTACAGCTGAATCCAGTCTCACCCCCCAATTCTCATAGAGATCAGTTTAAATGCAGAGAGCTTATAGTATCGCTTATAGTTGATCGTCAGAAAGTGCTACCACGTGTATATAAAAGCAGAACCTTTGGCAGATTGGTCTTCTTTCTGCTGAGTAAAGTGGAGACAGAGGGGAGGTTTTTTTTTGTTTACCCAGAGTGCACCTGGTGATGAGTGCCGCTCTGTGGGCATGTCCAAAACGGGGCCATCACAGCATGAGAGTCAGGCTGTCAAGTAACAGACAAGCTGCTGCTGAGACAGTCTCAAAAGGAGATCTTTGATGAACGGTTTGATGAAAGATGCATGTGGATGCACTTGAGTCATGACGACAGCTCCGGAGGCTGAGGAGGACAAAGTACCGGCTACTGAGGGGGATGAAGAAAGTGTATCAGGCATCTCCAGCAGACCTCAACAGAGCGTCCACTTCATTCTCTGGAGATGTCGTCATGGTTCAAGTGCATATAACGTTCTCCCTGCATTGCGAGACGTTCTCTGTTGCATGTGTAATTCAGCCTGATGGCTAAGTTCAGTATTATTTAAGTCTTCTGTAGAGAAACCTCATAAGGGTATTTCTGAACTTGTATGAATCGTTTCATTGGTAGATTTTGACTTCAGACCCTGTTCAAGCCTGTTCGACTCCCTGTAGTCTTCCTTGAAAGAATGTATGTGAGGTTATTTATCTCAGAGAATTCAGTCAGGTTCAGTTAACAAGTTATCACATGGCTAATTAAGAGTAAAGTGGTTTTTGATGGCTTTCATATTCATATGTTCTTATTCACAGTTTTCATATTTTGTCTGTGTCAGTAGCCTATAGGTTTTAGCATGTAAATAATATAAAACAAAAAGATCCATATATAAGATCTATAGTGGAATTAAGCTTAATATTTTTGGTTTGGCTTTTGGGGTTGATTATGCAAATGAACCAATATAGTCATGATGGCTTCTGTAGGTAGCACTGGGGATCATACTGAAGTCGAGAAAGCATCATGGAAATTTCATTGTACAGTTATAATGTGAAAACCCTGGAATAACATTACCTACTCAGCTGCGGTTTATCTCTTTAATAGCACAGTCCATAGGGCAGAAGGAGAGAATCTGTATACACTCTGACCACTCCACTGCATGCCTGTGTTAATGTGTAAACACATGGAAGGCTTCTCACTGCTTTCTGTCTTTTTGTTGGCCTTTGAGTCTTAAACATTTTTCTTCAGTATTAGTGTGAGGAATAGCAGGTGCTGCTGCTTTGAACAAACCAAACAAAAAAGTGCCTCTCAAAAACAGTTCATGATAAATATTTAAAATGGAAAGAAATGTTTTCCACTCAACTCATTGAGGGTAAAGGTCCTATAATTAAATAGTTATAAACCCACTAAGGAAATAGAAAAATGCTATTTGGGGTCATAAAGTTAAAAAAACTGGTGTTTACAGTAAACTGGCTGAAATGCATTCCTATGCCTGTCATGGTTCGTGGGTTTTTATTTTTTTTCCCGTTGCGGTTCTCGTCTTTATTTCCCGATTGAGAATCTATCTGATTTTTTCCACGTTCCGTTTTGGGGTTTGCTTTCCCTCATCATTGTTTTCACCTGTGCCTCTACCTGCGGGGTATTTAAGTTTCTCACTTCCACTTCCCCGGCGTTTCTTTGTCATTCGACATTGCATTGAGCCAGGTATAGCCAGGTACTAGCGACCTTGTGATATTAAACGCTGTTTATGTTCACGGGGGACTTGCTACTAGCTTTTAGTTCAGGTATAGGTATTATTCCTCCTGATAGCGTTCTGTGCTATTTATTTTATTCTTTGCTGTTCTCTCTGAGGCAGTTTTCTTTGTTTGTTTCATTTGTTTTACACTCTTCCGGCCGTCCGAACTTATGTGCCGAAGGTGTTTTTTTCTTTGCCAAGTTTCCGGTTTTGGCTCCAGTATTGAGCTCGGGAGATTTAGTTTGTGTTTCACTCATTATTCAAGTTCACCCTATTTTAGTGGGTTGATTTTCGTTTGGCTGTTTAGCCACAAGGAAGTAGTTTCCTGTCTTTTATTTCTTTGCATTTATTTTGTTATTCCCTTTCGTGGTCCTCACTCACTGCGTGAGTGACTTGTTTCTGATCCTCCTACCTTCGCGTTTGATTATCCGCCACTAAGATCCATTATAATGCCAGCAGAGTGTTTGCGTCATCATTTTATGTAGAGTATTTTGAACACATTTTACCAAAACTATATGCACAGTATATATATATGCACACAGTTGTATAGTAAACTTGTACTACTATTTTATGTTTGTTTATTTATAGAAAAAATTATTTACTGGGTCTACTGACCTTCAAAACTATATGGTGAAATATATCAATGCAATCAAATGAGATTTAGATCGCAATGTGCCTGAAGCAGGACACAAATAAAAAAATCATTCTATCTCATACTTTTGCTGGGAAGCCAGACAGATGTCAACAGGGTATTAGAGTTGTATAACAGTGCAGATTTATAGCTTTTTCACAGAAAAATATAATTTTGCTTACAATTCCTCTGTCATCAAAGTAAATTTCTGAACACTTGTAATTACGCCATGCTAAAATTACTCAATGCCTTACAATCTATCCAAAGTAAATAAGTACATTTAAAATTCTGCATTAATTTAGACATATCTTATCACTCAAATTCAGTTGAAGCAGGAAAGGATCTATTATATAGGCCAAAATGGGACTGGTGTCTAGAGATTTTTTTCATTACCCACCCAGCTTGCAAAAGCATTAGACTGCTGGATCAGAGGGCCATGGAGGTTGTGGGAGTGAGCGTTGGAGATGACTGTGTCCATCAGGCTGCTATTTGGAGCTGTCAGTCGCAATTCAGATCATTGACCACCTCCACAGAGCAGCCAGGCATTCAGCCAATCAGCGTGCAGCTAAGTGTACCTTCAGGGGACAGTTTGGCCATATTCAACACACTAGAGATGCCCTGTCCTCACCATGTTTGTCACACTCAGTAAAACTGTATCTCTAATAAAACCAGAGATTTTTTGAAGCAGTACTGCTTGTCACTGCTTTTCTGGTCCAAAGGAGTGAAAGATGATATGATTATTTTTTGTTTTATTTTTATTTAAAGTAATTTTTTCAAAAAATCTGAAAAACTACATGTTCTTTGAATTGCTTATTTCTCAGCTATGCAAACAATAATTGACATTTAAACATTAAAACAAAATTAATTATACAACACGATTCAGCTTTAAATGTTTGTTTAATGGGTCCTTCCTGCCATTGATAGAAGTTGTCAGTTACAGTGGGGACGGAAAGTATTCGGGCAGTGACAGACTTTTTGTTGTTTTGGCTCTGTACTCCAGAAAATTGGATTTGAAATGGAACAGTGTAGATGTTTTTGGGTTGCAGACATCAGGAAGTCATGGCATGCAAAGAATATGCAACCAACTATTAAATATGAAGACTTAACATACATTTTAAGTCTAAAATGGGGGGGGGGGGGGATACTATGTATAAAAAGGAAAGTGCTACACGGTTCACCCAATATGAATGTAGACACCCTCAAATTAAAGCTGAAAGTCTGTACTTTAACCTCATAGTCACTGTTCTACTTAAAGTCCAATGTTCTGGAGTACAGAGCCAAAACAACAAATATTGTGTCACTGCTCAAATGCTTTCCATCCCCACTGTATATTATGGAGGAATACTATTCTTTTAATGCATCCCTGAAACTCAGACACAAATGTGAAAAAGCCTTATTTCCCCATTAAATTCAATAATTGTGACGACAAAGATGAATCTCTACCCTTCTCAAACTGTATAGTGGAAATCTCAGAAGAATACAATAACATGATTATGGATTGGCGGTATATTTAAGGTAACGATCCCTCCTTGAATAGACAATTGTTTCTGACAGCAAGGGAGATAACCTAATTTCCCCTGGTGCCTCAGCTGCTAATGCAATATAAACAGTACACATATTCCCATTTACGGAAGCCTTTAAAGTTGGTTGTTTGATTTGCAACCCTGTAGGTGAACTCATGAACCTTCAAAAGGCATACAAATATCAACAGTCTAAAATGTGGTTTAATTTCACCTCTTTTAACAGTATCTTTATGAAAAACATCAAAAGGGAGAATAAAGGGACATGAAACAGAATTATTTGAAAATTCTAGGAATGGATCTTTTGCCCGGAGAACAACCTGAATAATTTACAGCTGTTGCTCAAAAAGTGTAGATATTTAAATGATGATGAATCTGAACCAGTGTCATTTTATTTTTTGGAGGTATATTTGTACCTCTGTCACATTGATATCCCTACTGAATGCACCTCTGATATCCCTACTGAATGCGAAATGAGTCTTCTCACAGTAAATGACCTGAATACATATTGTTGCTCAGTTTGATTTGACCCAAAGGGTTTCATCCTTCTAAAATGTGATGGTCTATATTTTTAGATTTATAATGCAAGATTGGGCCAGTCATTTCTGAACAATAAAACAAAACTGCTTACCATCCAGGTTTTCCAAAAGCTAGAAGAATCGACAGAAATTCAGCTGAAAAAAAGAATACACAATATGGTGGTAGCTGTAAGATGTAAGTAATAGGGTTAAACAGAAGCAAAGCAGACTGATGACTGTAAAACATGAACGCGCAAAACATGTACGCTTCTGTGTTATATCCAGTTTCTTGTGATTCATAATACATTTCAAATAATTAAATTAAATATGCATCTTTGCCATTTTAGTAGCAAGCTTGTTTACTTAAATGTTAACAACTGAGAATTTTTTTTGCTTACAATGGCCTAACAACATCAGCTTACAGGATTATAAACTTCATTCTCCAGAAAAAGCTTACAACTAAGACTATGTTGGATGGATGGATGGCTTGTACTACGGATTGTACTTGCTTACTGTACAGTAATTTCCAATAATGAGTGAGTTAGTGCTAAGAAGAATGAACTGAAATAAAAATCCATTTTTGTTTCAAATCTATTTAAAATACACATTACGCTGTTCTGCGGCAAGTTCAATTTGTGCTCATTTACTAATTGTTGTTCATATAAAGCTTGCTTCGTGCCTTAGTCTGACTCTTTAATTATTCAGTGTGATTACGACAAAAGCACCACATTTCTGAGACCGTTATAAATAGACCGCACTTGCTGCTACTCTGTCAAACCCCAGTATTGTTGCGAATGTACTTCATCCACAACACGGGCTTAATTAATTAATTAACTTTAGTTGATTGGCTTAGTTTCACCGTCATATTAACAATAGCCTTGATAGGACTGGCTCAGAATGATCATGGTCGTAATCACAGGGAAAAATTGACATTGTCTACTGTATGTAGTCTAGCATTTTGGTATCTGCTATGTACATTCTGGTAACACTTGTAAGATTCCTAAGAGTAACTATTTAACAGCTATATTTCAATTAGCCTGGATTTATACCAATTCAGAATTTTGATATGATGTGTCCGATGGAAATGCATTGTGCATACAAATGAAGGTTGAACATACAACAATAAATGTGGAATAATTGGCATAAATTCTGCTTTAGCCAAGTGAGAACAACTTCAATTCATATAAAACTCCCTGGCTGCATAAATCAACCATTCTCAAAGGCAAACAATGAATGAAGTCACTATATACTTATATATGTGACGTGTTGCATGCTCAAATTATGTGGTAGCATTTCCCTGTTGGACACCATAGGTTGGTCAAGCCCCAGCCAAACATGGAGGACAGAGGACTTCTATTGGTCAGCTCACTTAGCAGCTTAAAACTGCAAGGACCGCAAGAGGCATTTCAGAATGAGCGAAGTGAGTGAGAATGTTCTGACCCTTGACAGAGCACGCAGGTGTGAAATTGCACAGGAAGATTGTACAACAGTCTCATTCTACCACATGCAAACCGCATCTGAGCTCTAAAAGGGTTTTCGGCTCCACAGGGGAAAGATTCTCTGCTGCATATAGCGTTGTTATGCCTTTAACGGGTTATGGAAATGTCTTGGGAAATGTTTTATTGCATTTTATTTTCGTGATATGTAACACATTAACACTGATATTGTATTTGCTGTTTGTATGAGGTAAAGAAAAGGCCCCTCCTCAAACCTGAAGATGTAACAAAATGTCCTGAAATATTTTATGCAACGGTGTTAAATATTAGAGTCCCCTGTGTGTCACATACAGACAGACAGACAGACAGACAAATTGTATTTGTATTTCAGATATAAATTTAATACAGTGTATACATCTGGAAAAAATCATTCATCATTTAGACCGCAGTGAAGTGTGTTGAATTATCCATGGATGCATGGGTATCTTTTTTAATACCAAGTGTTAAGATGTGATCTGCTCTATAGGGTTAGAAATGTAAAATATGAAATGAAAGATAAAATACCTATAGGACATTTGGTCTGCACTAATCCGAGATCTCCCAAAACCCTTCAGCCAGCTGCAGAATATTGTGCCCAGCAATGATTTGATTGGATTATTTTGCGACAAAAGCAATGCATTTGCCGAGTGGTCTCTTGGGTTCTTTTAATATATGTTCCCACTAATCTATGCTGGGTTTTGCCATTTAACAAAAAAAACGACTTATATGGGATTCATTAAACTTTATAACCATTGAACATTGACACCAAATAATACACAGATTTACAGATTTTAAAGTGATGCTTGTATGGCATCTGATACCCAATGATTACCTGTGCATGTGACAATGTGTGACTGGTAATTGATTATAAGCATAACCTATGACCAATTATTATAAATGGAATGTGTTTGTCTGATTTGAATACTTGATACAAAACTATCTGTAAATCAACCATTACAATAAAGCATCTGTATTGAAAAAAACTAATTTTTATGTTAATTTTGTTTGCACATACTCATCGGTACAGACACATAGCTACATACATACATGTGAATTAAAAACAAACATTTTCAGTGTATTCTCAGGAATAAATCCAGAAATGTGTATTTTTTCTCTTCATTTTTGATATGTGCTAAGCCTCTAAATATGCACAAGGACTCGTGTGGAGTGGTTTACAACATGATGAAACATATATTACTACTATACCACTAGGAATTGGAAATACCAATAACACCACCACCAACAACAACAGCAATACTAATAATAATAATAATAATAATAGTAATAAGAATAATAAAAAGAAAAAGAATGTGGAAAGCAAATACCATTGGGAAAAAAGAAACAACAAATGAATAAACAACAGCAGTATTTCCGAATGTATTTATTAAACCTGACAATATCATTACATTTTAATAATTCTGGCAGTAACTAGCCTAAATCATATTTGACAAAGGCTAAAACGGCAGTTTTTCCGCATACATGAAAGTAAATATTGTACTACAAATTGTATACAGTACAAACAGTATAAATTACTTTTTATTAATTTATGGTTTACATGAGGGAACGCACTAAAAATACTTAAAGGTTTCAATTAACTTCCGTTATATTCACTTAAACCAGTAGAACATCTCAGCAACTCCTTGCGAAATTTTTATAATTCAGGTTACTTATTGGAGTCATGTGTCCATATTTTAAAAGTGGCTATATACATTCTTTATGGATAAGCTTTGCCGACATGGAAAAGTAGTTTACGAATTTCAGGGGAAACTCCAGTATCGTATCCAGTGGCCCGAATCGACACATTGTCCAGTTCCGTAAGCTGTCCGTACAGGAGAACAGGTCAAATGGTGCTTTCTGTCAATTACTGACCATAATGTATCATTGTCTGCAAACTTGTTTAAGGCTACAGTCGTGGAAAAGGCATTGTGTTGTAGCCTATGAACCAACGTTTGCATTTAGCTTTTGTCCGTCTTCCAAAGTGGATTGTGTTAATATGCACCCACAATGACAGCCTCCACCTCTTTAGATGGTCTCCTGTCCGTAACCAAGAAGTTGATCATTCCCTCCGATTTAATGAGAAGATTGCACCCTAAAAAAAAAATGCCGAAGACCACGGTCAGTGAGAGCACGCACATGACCGCTATTTGCACAACTCTCATGATGAAGAGGCTCCTCTCATCCGGTGCTGTAGCAACAAAACCGTTATCTGTCACTACAGACGAGAAGTTGCAGCATTTCAAAATCCCATCACTTCTGTTGGAAAAGAGTCCGCTGTCTGATTCATTGAACGCTGTAGAATTCATTTCTTCTAACTTTCAGTGCACCAGCAAAAGCTTTAAAACTATAGTTTATTTTTTGCAATTTTGCAAAACGTCCAAGAGATTTTACAGACTCCCCATTCCAGTGCTGGAAAAACGGTATATTGTGTAACTAGTGGGGAAAAGTCAGATAATGGCCTCTGTAAATATTTAGTTTTCTTGCTTGTTTTCTTTCCTTTCTTTTGACAATTTAGATGCGAGGCGATTCAGGCAACAGTCAATGCCGCAGCTCTGGAAACCAGTGGCTATTATACCTGGTTGGGTGAAACCATTTCAAAAAAGAGGAGACTGCATTTTGTTTTAGGTGACAAGAATCTATGTAAACAGCGCCCCTCCGCGCACGATCTCATGTGAAACATACAACAGCCCGGGCGCCTTACATCGGTCAGTTAGTGGGCTACATTTCTTACTGATGGACTGCGTTCCAGTCGTTTCCTCTGAAGAAAAGTTGATCTCGATATGTTGGTTACTAAAACGCTTAACCAGTAACACCCTTCTCTGAGAAGTACCCTATCGGAGAGTTAAAACCAAAGAATCTGAACGACCACAAGAGGATTTCACCCGTATTCAATTCTAAGCCTTTGATTTTCTCCAGTTACACCAGTCGTTACCACTTATTGCGCAATGAAAGCCTTAATTGTGCAGGCCTACACTGTTCTTCCGCCAATAAATAAATATAAAAGTCGACAACACGCACTCGTCTTTTACTGGTGGTGATTGTGAAGCTACGCCAGCACGAAATGCTCAGGTCTTTAAAAGGGAAGTACCAAAACGACCACGAAGGGACTCGAACCCTCAATCTTCTGATTCGAAGTCAGACGCCTTATCCATTAGGCCACGCGGTCTGTGACGAAATGTTGAGGCAGATGACTTGACTTAAGGCAGATTACTTCGATGATTTAGTATGACGTTGCCTTATAGGTAAATCAGACCACAGTAGACCTTTCTTAAAGTGTCACTTTAAGAAAAATGTACAACTTCCTACAATTCAGATTTTGCTCAGTATTAAGGCTGAAACAAAAGCCATCATGAACATGGAGTCCCAGAACAAAATCTAAGAACCCCTGATAGAGTCAAACACTTGCCATCTTCGTGACTGCTTTATCAAGCACAATTTAAAGAACAACGAAACATGCCTCCTGCATGGAAGCATGAAAGTACAATTATATTCTTAATCCCGAGTGCTCAAAACTATATGTCCATAAAATATTATTTTGATAATAATAATTTAATAAATAAATTGTAAGATGTTCAGAGCTGAGTGTAACACCTTTATAATTGTAACGCATTACCCTTGCATTGTAGACCCTTGGACAGTTTGTAACTGCTGTATCATTCTTCCTGCGTTTACTACATGGAATTCCTGCAAAGTACTGAGACTTAAGACCACATGACCCGAATGCCTATAAAAGGATCCCTCCTTTCCATCTTCTGATCCTCAGCCAAACACCTTAGTTGTCAGGCCATGCAGTCAGGTCCCTGGGGGGCTGCGTTTCATTTTCTCTCAAAAAGATTTTTGTCTAAAATGGATGAACACAAATCAATGAACAATGAATAACTCTCCATGTTCTCCAGTTATGACCAGTCCTAACACCCAGTAGCCCAAGATACAGTCCAACACGTGCTGTGTTTATGCTTCATTAAACATGACTGAAACCTATAGGCTGCGTTCGGAATGGCTCCCTATACGTTTTATAGTGCACTATTTATGGATTCAGCCATTTTGTAGGATCTCCGAATTTTCAGTGTTCTCAATTGAGAATTCGGTAACCATCAAAATAGCCAATCCCCATACATAGCGCAGTATAAAGTGTATAGAGAGTAATTCCGAACGCAGCCCCAGTCATGTTTAATGAACCATAAAACCTAGTTATGTTTAATGAACCATACAAATAGCAAGGGTTTGTTGAACAATGCACGGTGAAAGGCTTTTTTTTTTTACACTGTCCTTCCGTCAGAAATAATTCTGCAGCAAAAATGAAAAAGCAGAGCAGAAAATGCACGCATTCCAACCTTGGCAGGTGTAGCAAAATCACAGCGACGACGACGGGACTCGAGCCCTCGGCGTTCTGATACAAAGTCAGACGCCTTATTCATTAGGCCACAGAGTCAGTGCGGTTGGGCCTGCTGATGACTGTAGTTCTCAGTATTTTAATACACCTGACAAACTGTTTTTTATCAGTTTCTCTCTGCTTTAACTTTTATCGGTACTTGTTCAGTGTTCAGTTTAATCCGTTTTGTGTACTATGGCTCCTTTACTATTGTATTCCATCTTTGTTAACTCCCTGTCTATTTAATAGCTTACATGTTCATAACTCTTTTGTGTCTGCCTCTTTTATTCTTATTTTCACCCCTTGATTTGTAAAGTGTGTTGAAACCTTGTTGTTAAATTCACTTTAAACTGTAATCGACTTAAAATAGTACTCATTTTGAAAGCTATAACTCGTTGTTGTTTGTTACTCCGACATTGTCCGATGTTCCTTCCATGCCTGTTTAGTCTAATTTCATTCTATTATGTACAGCAGATGGCAGCATTGCTCTTCACACAAAGCATGCTCTGTGGCACACGGAACACTTTGCGTTCAAGCAAAATATTATTTTAGTTGTTGCATGCACGGGCAAACACAGGGTTTTTTCTGATTAACTGAAGTTGACAAGGAGAATATACCCTCACCATGTTTCTGGTACTTAATGCAATATTTTAGTACATTACTTAAAAATCTGAAATATCAGTATACATGAAGTCGACAATCGATCTTTGACAACAAATGATGGGAACATAAGTCATGCATATATTGTATCGTTATTCAAGAGCAAGTCAAGAGATTGCGCTCATCCAATTAACTGTTTACCTTGAGTTCTACTGAAAATCCCAAAGCCAATGCCTATCTATGCATCAAAACACAGGTTTTGTGTCTTTTTAAAATGATGACCAGGAAAAAGCAAAGCAAATTTATTCGAAGACAAATTTGAATAACTCTCTCATAATTGTTCACTGAACATGTTTTTTTCCATTATATTATATTATTTAATTATTTCATTATATTATATTATATATATATGGCTATATATTTCATCATAAATAGGCCTTATATTGTTTTGGATATGAGTATTCACCAGAGTAGTGTTATATTGTGTAAAACAGTATCCATCAGTGGGTACATTTATATTGGCTGGTTGCCAATGTGCTTGACAGTTTTTGGTGTAACTGCTAATACTCTCATTAATGCACAATGTGAATATTTTTAATTGTTTTTTTTATGGGAGATTTGTCTAAACATGAAAATATATTCACAGGAGGAGCATCAACATATACATAACATGCAAGGGCAATGGCGATCAGTTAATATACAGGTGAACCCATTGATGAACCCAGGTGCACAAAAGAAGCACTAATGATTCATTGTAAATTAGAATAGAGATGTTGTTTTTGCTTTTTTTTTTACCATGTAAAATGGATGTGATATTCGGCCTTACTGTTCTCACTGATTATGACATTTCCAATGATAAGGGGCAGCTATGGACTTATGTTATGCTTATATTAACTGTGATATTCTTCAGGTTGGTTTACAGCACACTTGTTAGAGGGGAAATAATAGTTATCTCATTATAAATTAATGCAGGAATAAATTTTATTGTGGGAAGTTAAACAGACTTACCATAGTGAAACCAGATCCCTGAAAAACTTTGCTTTCAAATTGAATTTATTATTATTATTATTATTATTATTTTATGGTTCGGTTTTTTTACATCAATAAAAGGTCCAGTTTAAAACACTGCTCTGTTAAGCGCAATTTCGAATAGCTGAAGAGCCCATTCGGTTTTTTTTTTCGAATAAATTGGCGCCCATCGCGGGGCTGTGTATGTCCAATTCAATTTGAAATGTCAAAATGTACCCCCAAACGCGTTCATGGAGCAACCCCACTGTATAGGATAAACCCCATTCGCTTTTAAGTTCCCGTGACATAATTGCGTGACATTGCTAATATGTCTGGCAAGGTGAGCTAGACCAAATAAATCAAAATGATGTCGATGGTCTCACGTCACAATAAGAATTTAACACAGAGGGTGGAGTTACTTCAGTTATGTGCACTCTTTTAGTACATAAACGACATCATTACATTTGTAAATTAATTTCAAACAGTATGAATAATGGATTATTACATTATTGCTACAGCACGTCTCGTCATCTGAGCAGTACCTTTTAATACGCCAGGAATACACATAGAAATACATTTACCAGACGTCTTTGCTAAACAGGCATAGGAGAGCTTGGTGATTGCCATAGATTACAACCAATCACACGCTCGTAAATGAACAACGAACCGTTGCGGATTCAAGTTAGAGTGCACCAGGATAGCTTGCTGTTCCCGTTATGTACTGTTAGAAGCAAAGTGTTCGTGAAGTCAAGTCGTAATATTTTCTGCGTTTCAAAAACAGTTGATTGCAATGACATTATGATTCTACCTTAAACGTACTACGCGTTCAAAAGAGGTTATGCGAGGACGATTGGCGCCCCGAAATAAGTATCAAACCATCTCAGAGGAACGTGATTTTCTGCACCCCTAAGAGACGTCAAGATATCCCCGCAGCGTTATTATTACAATAACAACACGGGGAATTTTACACGAAATCTTATACATTTATTTCGCAAAGTTCTTAATGGAGATTTGTGTAATTGTTTTAAACTCATGCAACACGTTGTTGACAAAAAACGCTTCAACAAAGCATCGTTTCCTCAGTTAGCTACCATTTTCCAGTAAGTATTGAAGACTTCTTAGTTCTGTCATACTAAAAGCTGTGTGATCAACTCATCGTCGGGCAGAAATGTTAATTCCCTGCAGTAGTTTACCCTTGGCACATTCTTTGACTCTTTCTGTTGGCTAATGCTGCTTGTTTTCTTAAGTAGCTACTATTATGGCAGGGGAAATATCTAAGGCTATTGCAAGACCATTGAAGTTTCTGCACCATTTTATCATGCTTCGGTAACTTTGAATGAAGACGGTATTCAGTCTCGAATATTTACCCCAACAACATGTTTGGGACGTTTTATGTCCTATTTCGCTATTTTTATCTTATAGGCTATTATTTTTTAAAGATGGCTCTTAGAGGAAATGATGTTTTTTTTTAAACGAGTGTAGACATTTATTTAAATGCTGGCATTCATAAAGCCATCAGTGTAGTTCCCATTGGAGACCGTCAAAACTAAATCTGTAGTGATGTATAGAAGGTATTGATCTCTTGTCTCTACTGTCAGATGATACAAAATACGATGGAAAGCATTTACAGTATATTCTTAAAAGTATTTGGATAGAAGCCATTTCCGACTTATTATAACTCCAAGTAAAGGTCACATTCCTTGAAACTCTTTGAAATTGAGAGTATTTTTGCAAAAGCATGTAACACGTTTAGCGTATGTTAGTTAAGCAGCCAATGTATGATTTTCATTTAATGTTTAGGAAATTATTTTGTTTCCACACTTTTTTTCAACATGAATGGTCCATTGAAAACTGGGAGTTATGGGCTGCTGATGTACACATTGTTGCAATTGTAATAGACATAGGCCTGCATTCAATGAAGATATGTCCTGAATTCAAATGACACCTTTTTATTTTTCTAAACTCACAAAACTACGTTCATGAAGAAAACATTAAACACTTGCATGTTTAATGTCAAAGTTAAGGGCAAATGTTGATTGAATATTGGTCATAGATGCTGTAGTTGTATATCCAATTGTAGTGTCAGTGTTAACATTTTTTTTCCTCCAAAATCCAAAGTGGGTTAGTTAGTTATTGTTGATTAGAGACTTCAGGACAAAAAGCTACTCCCAGAGGAAAGTCGAGGACAGGAAATTCTGGCACACAGGACCGCACAGGAAGAGGTGCCTAATATAGACTAAGAGCATCAGCGTATGTTCTCATATCAGTGCATCAACCTGCTGTTCGATCCCTTACTGCTCTTTCGTGGTGACCGTTGTCTCACCTGTGATACTTTGATGGACAGATTGCTAATGAGACCCTGCCAGTGTTTGTAGCTATGCCCTAAATTGGATTTGACCCTTGCGACATAAGCACGGAGACGACGCCTCCTTGCTGTCGTCACAGTGATCCATGGAAAGAGAGGGTGGTTAATGGGGATCAGGCTTTGTAATCCTTATTATCTCCTCTTCTGTACTGAAGCCCTCTCGTTTCCTCTTAACGGTTTCCGCGGTTGCAGTTATTTCATGCCAATTCCCCCACAAGATTGCAAAGTACTGCCAGTTAACACGACCGTTTTGTCGTAAATGTATATTGTGTCATATCTAGTGAATTCCTGATATTCTATTGACTGTACTGTAATTTCTGGGAATGCTGCTGTTGCTACATGTCAATGTCAGATATCAATTTGGCGCCACGTATCGGAGAAAATGTTACGTGACCATTAACGTTACCGCTTTTTTCTCTCGGCTCGATGAGTTTCAAACAAGATCACGAAAAGTTCTGAAGAGCTGTTTAGCCAGGGAGGACTGACAAGTGGGAAAACATGTTTGCGCTACCACTCATAAGGGGGCCCTGCATTTCATAGATGGAGCCACGCAAAGAAGCGAGCAATATATTGTCAGTATATTGCCTGTCAAGCGTCGATGGCTAAGACACGTGTTTCTTTTAATTCCTGATTGTTATGAGATGAACCTTGCTTGTACTGCTCCGCTCAACAAGACAGGAAATGTTCACCCATGCAGATGGTTGATCTTTTTCAGAGGAGTCTGTGTGCACTGCATGGAGCACAATTGGTGGCACTAAACCCTCCACAAAATATGCAGCAGAATGAGGCAGATGGCTCCAAAAGCCAAATTAGTCAGATTTGCGATGCTAAACCGGAAATGACTGCTGCCCTTCCTCCAAATCTAAGGATTCCAGCCCTGCAAGTGAGTGACAGGCTCTTCAGCTGGGCGTCTGCAGATCAGAGTGATATCAGCGGAATTCATTTTAATTTTGAAGTGCTGGAATGAGCTGATGTGAATTTGAATTCAATTTTTCAAGCTATGTTAAGTAACTTTATTAAAAGAAACATTTTTCTTGTTAACTTTCTGAGGACTGGAAATGTATGTTTTTGCAATTTCTTTTTAGTTTTAACAGCCTATGCTTTACCATGACTTTAATTAAGGTGACTATTCCTGACTGCTATTTTGGTCATTCCTGGCCCCCTACTGTAGAAGTTTTACTTTGTAGCGCTGGTGCTCCCAGCCCAAAATTTAAAATGTTCAGAGCCCCAGCAAAAATGTTAGGAGCACCACTGAACCTTTAAAGAGTACAAACAATAAAATGTTTTACTCTTGACATATCGTGATTGTTAATGCTAACGTCAGTCAAGTTGGCCAGGTTAACTTTTATTGTGTTTAAGTGCTTAGATTTGCTAAGTTAATGCAGTGCATCAATAAAGTGACTGTTAATGAACTTATGAACCTTTTGTGAAGATAGGACACTTCTTTATTGTACTTTACTCAAGCGTTGAGTGTAGATAGGTGCTCGGTTGGCTGTGTAGCTGTCATTCGTAGCTGCGTAGGACAAGGATTTGCAGTCGCACACAGAACAGCTTTATCCAGAAATAATTCTTGAGTTTGGGACACTTCCTAAACTGTCTGTCACCAATCATGCTGTCTGAAGGACAGATGTGCAGGAAATCTTCAGCAGAATCACTTTGGGGAAAAGGCACCAATGCACAGTGGAGCCTTACCACGATGTATATACCCACTATGGCATGAGAGATTTCTGTCTTGTTTTAAAGGTACAACAGGGGTACAGGCTCAGGTCTAGCTGTCAAATGCGTACCTTTCTTGAATTTTGACGTGCACCTGTTGCGGTTTGTCAGAAATGTCATATCCTGCATGTGGGTGTGCATATACAGTGCCCTCCACAATTATTGGCACCCCTCGTAAAGATGAGTAAAAAGGTTATAAAAAAATCACCGTTTGGTGAAAAAAATGAGAAAAATCCAACCTTTAATTGAAGTTAATTTATTCGGAGAAAAAATAATCCCTCATCAAGAAATAATTATTTTTAACAAAACCACGTGTCACAATTATTGGCACTTCTGCATGTAATACTTTGTACAACCTCCCTTTACCAATAAAACAGCACTGAGTCTTCTCCCGTTACATCTAATAAGGTTGGAGAATACAGAGCAAGGAATCTGAGACTATTCCTCTTTACAGAATCTCTCCAGATCATCCAGAGTTCTAGGTCCTCTTTTGTGCACTCTCTTCTTCAGCTCAGCCCACAGGTTTTCAATGGGGTTTAAGTCAGGGGACTGAGATGGCCATGGCAGAAGCTTGATTTTGTGTTCAGTTAACCATTTTTGTGTTGATTTGGATGAATGTTTTGGATCATTGTCCTGCTGGAAGATCCAACAACGACCCTGTTTTAGTTTCCAGGCAGAAGCAGCTAGATTCAGATTTAAAATTTTCTGGTATTTCATGGAGTTCATGATGCCATGTACCCTACCAAGGTTCCCATGGCCTTTGGAAGAAAAACAGCCTCACAACATCACAGAACCTCCACCATACTTAACAGTGGGGATCAGGTTATTTTCGGTATAGCCATCCTTCTTTTTACACCAAACCCACCATGAGTGTTGGTTGCCGAAAAGCTACATTTTCCTTTCATCTGACCATAGAACATGTCTCCAGTCAAAGTTCCAGTAACGTTTAGCAAACTCCAGGCGCTTACGTTTGTGGTGAAATGACAAGAAAGGCTTTTTTCTGACATGCCTTCCAAATCATTTGTTGGCATGGAGGGGACGTCTAATGGGATGTCTAATGGGGTATATAATGGGGTACATAATGGGAGTTCTCTTCCAGGCAAGTTTGTAGCAGTTTTTTAAGTATAGATATGGGCATTTTCAGGTGAGTAGCAATTTTTTATAGCCATTCCCTGACTTATGAAGCTCAACACACTTTCCCCTCATTTGATTTGTGTGTTCTCTTATCTTTCCCATGTTGATGTATGAATAAGGGAATATGGCCTTTGTGTCACCTCGTATTTATACCCCAGTGAAACAGGAAGTCATGGATTACTGCTTGAAAGTTTGTAAACACTCTGATCAACTCTAAAAAGTAAAATATAAATGGAAAAAATGCTTCAGTTACATTTTGTTCATAAGAATTTCTAGGGCATTTCTAATTGTGGCACACGTGGTTTTGTTAAAAATAATTATTTCTTGAGGGATTTTTTTTCTCAGAATAAATTAACTTCAATTAAAGGTTGGAGTTTTCAAATTTTTTTCAGTGAGAGATTAAGCTAATTCACCAAAAGGTGAATTTTTTTCTAACCCTTTTTACTCATCTTTACCAAGGGGTGCCAATAATTGTGGAGGGTACTGTACATGTGTCGGTCAGAGCATTGTAAACTCCGATCTCCGCTGTTCTTGAATGAGATAAGGGACGGCCCCTGGCGGGCGCGACATCAGCTTTGATGGACATGGGCCTGGGGAGCGGAGGGTAGTGGGCCTGAGTGCAGAGCGGAGAGCAGAGAGCGGAGAGCGCGCTGTGGGAGAACGATAAGGAGATGAGATTGTCAGATATTTTTCTGGGAAGCCCTGGAGGGTTCGCGGGCACACCAGTTGGCAACAGCTTTTGAAGGATGTTGGAAAAAAAAGCTAACAGAATATATATGTGTATTGCGTCAAGTAAAAAAAAAAAAAAAAACTCGATATCAAAATTCATAATTTTGTGCTCTCTAATGTTTCTTCAAATGAAGTTGCTTGATACATTCATGCCAGTTTTTTATTGTAAGCCAATCAGATTGGCTGATATTGAATTGGGGATGTACATGTGCCAGATGTTTCTGTTGACCACAGAATAAGTTGCAAAATACTTATGAGTTGGTGATTTTGTTATCAGAAGATTTGCATTTTTCTGATATTTTTACTATTTTATAAAAATAAGTATTAATTTGTAATCGTAATGAATTGAGGTTAATATTTTAAATAAAACATATGATGGACTATTACTTAAATTATAAATATAGTTTATTTTGAAATCTAAATATGAATAAAATTTTACATGGCTAGTAAACAGACCACATGGTGCTGTCAATACAGTAGCTTTAGTAGGGTTCATTCCAATGGCATAATGCATGAAAAGCATGCATAGCTTACATTTTTGTATATAGTTTACTGTGTATTATTATACTGTTTGATGGACAATAAATGTGTATGTTTATCTTAATAATAAAAAATAATAATACATCCACGTATGTGGTTCTCTTCAGTGGAACCCGGCTTTAGATACTTCACTCTCCAGCTAATACCAAAGCAGTTTACTAATACCCAGTTTAGCTTTTAAGTGATGTCAATAAAAATGACATTAAGTGCGAATGGGCCTTATTATTCAAGGGCAAATTCTTTCTTTAATTAAAATGATATTTTCTGTCCGTAGCATATATTTTCTGTGGACTGAAGTCAGTTTTTCTAATGGACGATCAAGGTAACGTTATCACGGGGAAATCCAAGCTTCCAAACTTTTCATCCCATTTTTAAGAAACACACCTCTTTCCAGAGTAAATTGTATATTGTAGTTTATCTAACTGGTTTTTCCTTCTTAACCCAACAACATTCTAACAATGTTGAAACAATGATTCTAACTTTATCAGCGCAGATTAAATACCGATATGTTGTTGGGTTAAGAAGGAAATCAGCGCAGATTAAATACAGATCTGTATTTAATCTGCGCTGATTTCCTTCTTAACCCAACAACATATCGGTATTTAATCTGCGCTGATAAAGTTAGAATCATTGTTTCTCACAGTGAAAGAGCATCTCCTGTACGGTTCACTTCAGTTGCAGATTCCCTGCCATGGCCGAAAGGTTCTTTCTTTGATCAGTCCAAGTCTCTTGTTATCGATTGCTTGCTATGTCCAGTGATATTGCCTGGAATTTGCAACCGAGTCAGATTTTATCATTTGTAACAGGATGATACCATACATCTCAGAACCTTATAATACTGGTAGGAATAGGTAGAAACAGGTTAGATAAGCATTCCAGGAACTTTATTTTATAGGAATATCATTACATCTTTGAGTAAAATGCTCATTTGATGGCATCCAAATTGGCCATGTTCACTGGGTAGGATTCAGATAAAATTCTGTCAATATTGTTTCCAATATTGACCAAACTTTTCCCAGGTACAGATTCAAATATGGGGAATCCAGATACTTGTTTGAAATCCATCCAGGGACCACCCAAATCCTACTGCAGTCCCACCCCTACAACCATTATGTAGTACAAGTTCTCTATGCTCCAGAGGGTTTAGGAAGATACATTTTGGAGCATAGTTTGAACAATGGTTTGCTTGTTCGTCCTCGTTGGTTGAACATTTGTATTGGTTTGGAATGGATTGAGGGTGTGGCTTCTTCATTTCAAAAAGGTCTGCATCAGTTGGACCATACCTGGTGAACAAAGGTAATTCTTCAAAGGTAATCTATTTTGCATAAGCAAAGCTTGGATGTAGCTATAGCAACGTTACTACCACGGTCACCAGTGAGCGTCACTAACATCAACAACAAACACGACAGACCTGGAGTTAGTGTCTTTTTTTTCTGTTGTGTCTTAGCTTATATCTTTCTGTTGAATGTTTTGCAGTGCAACAAGTTATCAGTGAGCTAGCGGGGATTTAAAAATGGCGGTTAAATTCCGTTGTGTGTGTGTGCGCACGACGACACCCATCGGACCGCTTTTGAAAGTGGACCAGTACCACATATGTTAGGGAACCTAACCAGCATGTCTTAGGCGTACCGTGACCGTACCAAGCTCTCCTCAAACGGTAATTGAAAAACGTACCGCACCGTACCGCTACGGGTCCAGTACGGTACACTTGACCAGTGGAAAAGAGATAATAGTGGTATCTACCTGTGTGAACACAGGCATTCAGACATACTGCAGAACATTCCATACCCTAGGGGTAAATAGCAGTAATAAGGTACTCATCGTTTAAAAAAAAAAAAAAAAAAAAAAAAAAAAAGATTTAACATGACCATTATTTTCTACTATACCATTTCCCTGAGTTCAGGAATGGAATTAGGTCTGATAAGCTTTCGCCTTTCAGACTGGCAAAGCCAGCTTGTCACACACAAGCTGATCTATTTTCTCTTTGTGAAAGCCAACGTCGATGTGTGACCCGCATTTTAAACGGCTCCAGACCTGGATACATTTGCCCTTAACACTTGTTTACATTAAATAAATGCAAGCACGTGTGCTTTTTGATACATCTTTGTGTTTGCTGAACTTTGCCATACTGCGTAGGGGGAAAAAATTGATTGTTCATTGAATCCAGCCCGCGCGCCGCTTTGATCTTGTCTTCGCTTCTGAGTTTTTTTTTTTATCCCTCTCCTCAGTGGGATGAATACCGTTCCTTCCCCATTCCCCCCTCGCCTTTCCACTGGGATTCCTCTCCGTCAGGGGAGAAACAGCTGATCCTTCGTGGGAATTCTGGGAAAAACATGCGCAGATTCGTTTACTGCAAGGTGGTGCTGACCACCTCGCTGGTCTGGGTTCTCCTGGACGTCTTTCTGCTGCTCTACTTCAGCGAGTGCAACAAGTGCGACGACAGGAAGGACCGGTCTCTACTTCCTGCCTTGAGAGGTAAGCTAACCCCCCCCCCCCCCCGCTTTCTGCTGCGGGTCACAACCCAAATCATCCGTGACGTTTGCTGACTGTGTTCTATTATCTAGAGCCTTAATCGCTGCACTTCCTGAGGAACGTATTGAGATGAAACATTTTTTTGCACCAGCGGCAGTCATGCTTTCGAGCCAAGATGCTGTGTCTAGCCTTGTGATGGTAGTGCTCATATTTGTGATGATCTTGCGTAACTGTACATAGGACCGCATACCTTTTAAGGAGCAGTATGCAACAACAACAAAAAAAGAGATGATTTACATTTCCAAAAGGAGGTGTAAATAAAAGGCCTTAACAAGATTCCTGCCGGCCCCAAAGATTTAAGGAACCCCACATCTTTGGCCTTAATTCAGTGGCTGCTAGGGTCTTTACTCACTCACCTACAGAACTGCTCTGCTTTAAATAGGTGGCCATGTGTTCAGATAAGCAGCTTGGGAGGTTAGAACTGGGGACAAACCTTACGTGGAATAACCTTTTCAGTGCTAATTCAGCTCTCCTTGTGTACACGCTTTAATATCTGAGTTGTGGAAGATATTGTACTTATGGATCAATAAATTAAAAATAATACGTCCGTTTATGCTTTTGGGAATTAGTTTGTCAAATAACATCCTCGCGAAGCAAGAATTAGGCCCTGGCCAAATACCTATTAAATTTCTAGATTCACAGCTAAAGTACACTGAGAATAGTCATTTGTCATACACTTGTATTTTTACCATCTCAAAATGAACTCATCAATACATTTTTCATTTTGTACATGCAGTGCACAATGAAGTTATTATTGCCTGTCTATTGAGTCTGCATTGTAGTGGAATTTTCTGATAATTTATCCTTTTATTGCATGTTTTCTTATGCACATCATACTGAGTGTCCGGATGTTGTTTTATTTTTTTGCCTTGCTTCTTGTTTCTTTATACTTTAGAAACACAGCAATGCTGAATGTTACCTGTAATCTTTTGTTAGCCAATGATCTGTCTCATATTTTCATAGTAGAACATGTTTCGTTTGTAGTAGGCATAGCTAGCGAACGTCAAATATTCAAAACAAACTTAAACCTCAAAGGTATATGGGCCATATTAGGTATCAGCCCACAGTCAACTGGAGTGATTACAGTTACTGAAAGTACGTTAACACAAAGGTACACTTACACAGTTTATGTTCCATAATGTTTAACTGCAACGCTAAATCAAATGCAAACTCCCAGTAAAAAGTAATGTTCAGATGTACTTATATATATGTATATGTTCCCTCCCACGCTTACAGATTTATTATGTATGACTCATTATATGAAGGTGGACAAATCTTAGAGATGTCAGTTTTACTAAAAAAATTATGAAACTGTAGAAGTCGTCTCGTATTTCAGGAATCTACGTTGCAAGATTAAGATGTGTTCACTTCACTTTGGTAATTCAGTCCAGAAAAATCATGAAAATCTTTCTTTTATTCATAATATGTGGTTCATCACTCAGAATGAAGGTACTTCTCATGTTCTTGCTCGAAATTAGCCTGTCGTGAGATCTGGAGAATTCTTTTCCATTGAGTTGTCAAGGTGATAGAAGAGTCTATTTGAAGACAGATATATGGTGTTTTCACGCTGGATTTGGTATGAGTTTGAGCAGCTTGTTGTAGTTTAATACATTTATCTATTATGAGTTTACCATTAATCTTCAATTATTAATGAAAAAATACAATACGCTCGTTAAAATGCAACTCGGAGAAAGACTGTTGTCGGACGTATAAAGAACTAGCCAAGGAAATGGATCTTAACTGTTAAGGACAGTCCCATTAAGCGTATGTTTGTGTCAAACCTAGCACGTATACATGGGTATATATTTTGTATTGTTTGTGCCCTTTAAATAAAAATGCACACAGGGAAATATTTCATGTGTAATTCTGTAAACCAGTTTTATAAACCAGTCCTGTAATTTAACATGGTTGTGATCCACATTTGTGGAAGAGGCTGTTCAATTATCAGAACTCAGCTAATTTAAATGAAGCATGAAGCAATAAAGACACTAGTAGTTTTTCTTGTTGTGTGTTGCATTTGTGCTCAAATTCAGTCTCATTAATTGTGCAAGGATATGTGTTTGGGGCTGATGACGATTGAAAAAGCAATTAGTCTTTTTGAATAATACTCCTAAAGGACCACAGTTTATAACAAGAATAAAAAGGAGACCGTAACCTCTCCAACACAGAGCCTGTACACTCTGAGAGCAAGTGGCTTTTCAAAATGAGCGATAACTATGAAACACACATGTTTCTTCCACCTGTACAGTGATAGAGATTGTGTCAGTTATTTTTACAATGTGTTTTACAATTTTTACAATGTGTGACTTCTTTACCCCATAAACCTCTTCACAAAGTACTGCTTGAAATCGAATACCACTCAGGGTTCTTGGTTCAAAATAGGGTTTTATCTTAAGATTGGTGCTATTTCTTTGCTAGTAGCATTTTTAAAGAATGGGATGAGCAGTTAAAGCCATGCTGGATAAAATGGATTCATACTTAAACCAATTCAGTACTTCAGTATTGCACTCTATCAATAGGGTATTGGGCCTAATTGGGGCCCTGCAGTCTCTGAATGGTTGCGCAAGGTGCAGTGCGATTGATAAATGTGATGCCGATATTTTCCATTTGTTCAGAACCTTAGCTGGAGTCATTAACTATGCTGTCAAGTGGAATATGTGTTTTCTCTTTTTGCGAGAGAGATTGCAATGCTCAAACGCATGATATTGCCCTCGATGCATTTTCGGAAATCAATGGCGGGTGAAAAAAGGTGCTTCGTTTTATTGCAGACGGGTGATAAGCAGACCTTGTGTTCCCTTGTGCTGTGAATCAGGCCTTTCCTGCTTGCAGGTAAAGTTAATCGTCATAGATGTGGCTCTGCCAGACAGTGCTGACTAGCAACAAGCTACTGTAACAAGCTCCACATCCCTTGATAAATGGGTGGGATTCGTTACGTCCTCACCCATCGCTAAGTGAGCAGTTGCATCGCTGTTATGTTATGTATGTTTAATGGTGCCTGTTCGAATCCCCAGACATTAAAGACACTGTCCCTACATGGATTTCTATCTGTTATTGTACCCGAGACTTTTAAGACTCGCAAGGTTTAAATTGTGAGCTGTCGGTCGATACACATTTGAGTGAATGTTTGACGTGGTCGATACACGTTTCGGGACTTTGGACAGGTATGGTGGCATGGTGCAATACAGACCCGCAGACAAGTGCGTGTGCCAGGAGGGGGAACAATTCGCCGCCATGTGTATGAACAGCTTTTTGAAAATAGGCTGACCAAAAGGCTTTGAACCCTCAAAGCTCTGTCCTCCTTTCTAAATGGTAAAGTGATAAAATGCAGGAGCATCAAAGGAAAGGAGCCCCATAGGGAGCAGTCGCATCGTGCCCTAGCAGAGGAGAAGACCACTTTAAGGTTTTACACATTCCGCTTAATACATTTTCTTGACCGACTGCAATAATGTACATTACTAACATGTACAGTTCTTTGTTTTTCATACTTTTTTTATTTTGTAAAATGTTTCAGATAAAGTCATGCTGTTACTCAGGTTGGCCAGTGCACATTTGCACCTTTACCACACCTTCAGTTTATAACAGCGGTATTACGAGCCTATTTTTTCACCTTGCACATTAGCTCTGCTAAAATACCAACATTGCTTTGGACACACTTGTTTTATACTGCCCTAGTGCTCGTGGCTACATTTGCCAGCTGCTGTTCCATTTTTTTAACCACAAATGTAAAATGAATGAACTAGGCAGTAGGCAGCAAACACAAAAAAGCCATCACCATCCATCATGGCCGAGGCAGTTAGTGTCACTGTGTAACAAACAGCTTCTTAGATTTGTATTGAACAATAGTACTCTATTTACCTAAATTAATATTTCAGCACTAAACATTATACTTTTATAGTTACACAATAGTCAAGTAAAACTTTGTAACAACATGAACGTATTATGTGAATTGTCATAGCATCTTGAATAATACATTGGTAATACATTGTGCACCGTTGTTTAGAACATATTAATTGGTAATACAAAGTGAACTTTTGTTTAGAACATATTAAGAATGCACCGTTATTTAGAACATATTAATTGGTAATACATTGTGCACTGTTGTTTAGAACATATTAATTGGTAATACATTGTGCACCGTTGTTTAGAACATATTAATTGGTAATACATTGTGTACCGTTGTTTAGAATATATTCATTGGTAATACATTGTGCACCGTTGTTTCGGACATATTAAGAATGCACCGTTTTTTAGAACATATTAATTGGTAATACATTGTGCACCGTTGTTTAGAACATATTAATTGGTAATACATTGTGCACCGTTGTTTAGAACATATTAATTAGTAATACATTGTGCACCGTTGTTTAGAACATATTAATTGGTAATACATTGTGCACCGTTGTTTAGAACATATTAATTGGTAATACATTGTGTACCGTTGTTTAGAACATATTAATTAGTAATACATTGTGCACCGTTGTTTAGAACATATTAATTGGTAATACATTGTGCACCGTTGTTTAGAACATATTAATTGGTAATACATTGTGCACCGTTGTTTAGAACATATTAATAATGGAGTGTCTCACATAATGCAGTGGTTTCCATGCATGGGACACACCTATTTTATGATCCAGGAAAAGAAGTACTATTCATGTCAACAGAAATTTATTATGGCCAATAGATTTCAAAGAGGAACACAACGATCCTGCTCCCGTTTGTTTGTCCATGTATTATTCACTGAGTATATTGGATTTCTCCAGTATGAACATGGGAAAAATACACCCTGGACATTAATGGCTCAGACCAAAATGGCACAGTGTTAATAATGAAAGAGCGCGGAGCTGTAAAGTTCTGATTGGAGTTACCTGGAACTACGGTGTCGTGGGTACGCCGCAGGTTGACCATATTATATTATGCGCGGGATAAACAAATCAATGCCAGGGACTCGCACATGAATTTCCTGTCTTGCATCATTTGTGTTATAAATTCGACGAATGTTCACAGCCTTTTTTTTCCCCATGTGCTTTAGACAATCATGTTGCACTAAACCCTGTCATTTTATTTAATTGCTTTAAAATTGGTCCTTAAATCTGACATATAATATCTTTCACTTTCTAAAATATTGTATTACTGTTATCATTGCATTAAGACATATATTTGCTTATGAACCCGCATAGCTTAACATATGCCTCATAGTCACATGTATTTATTGTTCTCCATTCTCATGATATAATTGCCGCTTTCCATCCACATCATGTTATATCTGTTATAACTAATGCGCTCTGTGAATGACTATTTCATCATTTAGAGTACTATATTTAGTACAGCTTGATTGGTTGATTGAGGATGAGACATTTGAGTCGAGAGAAAAAAAAAATCCTTTTTTCTTTCTATGACAAGATGTTATCACTCTGCATATCTATTGTTTTCCTGTCCTGAATTTCCACAGACATTTAGGCGCAGTAACTTAACATCAGTCACAATTTATTGCATATTACTATGCCAGAGTACTGTCATGTCTAATAATGTAAGACATTTATATGCTTAAAACGGGCAATTCCTTGCAACACACACAAACACAAGCTATCAATTCCACGGTGTGCTGTGCTTTGTGATGCAAGACACGTCTTTGTGATGTGACAGAACCAGTTTTACCGTTGTGTCAAGATTTGATGTACTGCACTGTCGTAAGTGCTTCATAACTGTAGTGAATAAAGTCTTTCTTAATTTCAGTGTAGTAAACATCACAGTAGAATCGCAAGCCTGGAATTGTGCCTGTGTGATGTAGGGATTCAGCAATGTTTAAGCTTTGTAAATGGATAATGCGTAGCTAAACAAACTGTACATGTCACTGTGGGTGAAAGTGGCTGTTAATCAGAAATAATACAATAATATAATTTAATATTAATGAATATTAATATATGTTTGTTCTTACTAACTGTGGCTGATGATATAATATTATTTTCATTACTTGATACAATGTCTTGCCTAAGGAATCGGTTTTTTCATCCTAAATGAGTTCTGCATGAGTGCAATCATTTTTCTGGTGAGTGGTATTGTGCGTGCTGTGACAGCTGTGTGGGAAATGTAGTTTCTTTACCTGTATAGCACACCTCTAGCAGCCGAATCCTCTGATGTCTTCTCACAAAGTGAGTTTTTTTTGGTATTTCCTCGAATTTTTGGGACTGTTGTCTTGTTCCAATAACAGCTTATGAAGAAATTGCATTTTAGGTGTCAGAATCAATCTATGAACCATTTAAATCAAGCTCTGCTCTTAAAGGGGTATTAAAAGTTATAACAGGAAATAATAATCTGTTCTATTTTAATTATGCATTATAATAATGATATTTGAGAGTTTGAAAGTGACAAAAAACTTTTCTGTTTATTCCACAACTAAGAGTTAACAGGTTTATATTGTTCACGTACAGTGATGTCATCATTTCCCCAACTGTCACTTTGTGTCACCCTGATAAATGCACCTCCTGCAGTTTGCTTGGAGAAAATGGCATACTCGAAGTAGCGTGGAAATAGATTTTTCTATGAGTGTATCAAAGATCTCTAGAGGCATGCTAGACTAATGGTCAGATATACCCTGTGGCTGCAGAGCCCTGGTAGTTGAAGCCAGACTTGAGCTATTTCCCCACTTCTGCAGAAGTCTATTCCGCACACACACATTAAACTGTGTCATACACCTTTCAGGTCAGATAGTATTGGAAACGGGAAGTTGCGCTGTATCATTCCTTATAGAAATGGAATTTATTACAATGTATTGTATATAAGCAGACTTCAGCGTGATATATTGAAATGTCTCCAGTGGTCACCACTTGTATGTTTGCCAATATATTTTGAAGATTTTCAATATCCTGATATATCCCAAGGGTGCACGTCTTAATTGGTCTCCATGGGCTTAGTCACTATGGAGCAGGTCACTATTTTGAAGGCCCGCCAGCGGCTAGTCAACAAGGAGTAATGTCAAAGAGTTGAGTTTTCTGCTAAGGAACTCCCGCATTTGGTTATGTAAGCTTTTGACTCTCAAACCTTTGGAAACGGGGGCCGGTTTGCGAAAAGGACTCCCCCTCTGTAGGCAGCTGTGCTGCTGTTGGGAAAATGTCTGATTATGAAGCTGAGTTGGGTCGGTGAAGCTCATCATTGTTAAAGCTGAGCGAGTAGGGCGGTACAATCGAAAGGAGATTTTGGCTGCGTAGAGCCTCAGTGAATGAGGAACGCAGTCAGGCCACCTCCGGGCTAACGTCGGGAAAATCTTTATCCGCTATGTCCCGGAACAAGATTTGTCCCGTGTGGCGGTTGGCTAGCCAGATCACCTGTTTGCGCACTCTGTAGCTGTGCATATGAACAATCAGCATCCTCTGCTTATTGGTGGATCGGTGGGCTCGGTCAATCACAATAGGCATGTCAAAAACATTCTTGCCAAAAATCTGTATGAGAACGTCCTTGACGAATTCGGTTGGCTTGGATTGTTCTACAGATTCAGGCAGGCCCACGATGTGAATCTTCTCTCGTCACGTGTAGTTAGTCTAGCTCTTTCTTAATGTCCTCGTTTTTCTTTAGTGAGCTTAGCCACGGCCCACTCTAGCTCAGTAAGATGGTTGCAGGCAGCACTGAAGGATTCCTTAACTCCTTGTATCTTCTTCTCGCGCTCATTAACATGTTGTACAGCTGTAAGGGTTCTGTTACACTTTCAGAAAACTTTCAAGAGACTTGAGGCTTTCCTTCTGTAACTTGTTGATTGCAGCCTGGACGTCCGCCGCAGCAGCCGTAGCTAGCGTTAGCGGCGAAGAGGCTGACTGGCTAGCTAACTTTTAAACTTCAAGGAAGAGGGCGGTTCCTTTCACTTTCAGGCATGGTTTGGGGATTTTGGTTTGGCACGACATATTTGAGGGTAAAATATGAGAGAACATGTTTGCAAAAACAGAAAATGAACAATGTGCAAGAGCTGCAAGGGGATACATGCTTGGCAGTGCCCCTCAGGGCATTTGTATTCCAATGTGGATAGTGTGAATGTGTTTTGGTAGGCCTTAAGGCGACCTTCGGTCATGCTTAGAGAGACCAAGCAGATGTCAAGAGGGAATTTTCTGTTACGGCACATGACTAGTTTATCTAATTGCATTGAGAAAACAGAAGCAAAACAAGCCTATAAAGACCCGAATTTGAGGCAAATAACACAGCTTTGCTTTGATCCGAGATATTGCCTTTTGTGTAAAACTAACATGAGCATATTTGGACTTGAAACTAATCAGAAATACTGCCATTTCAATTGCAGTGTTCCTGGAGTGGATTAAAACACTTGATAAGATGAAATAACACAATATAATGCATTGACAATCTTTTAATTCTGTGTGGTTATGTGGTTAGGGAATTTTCAGCAGTAGCACATTTTTTGATTGTGTGGACACTGCGAGTGAAGATTGAGAACATTGTGCTCACTTGATATGTTGCATGCGTATAAGTGTGCATTAGGGATTATTACCAACTAATAGGCTATCTCTCTCTAAAATAAGAAAAATGTGGGCTTTCTGATTATTCAGGTGAATATGGTATTCAGGTCATACAAACGTACATTTGACCTGACGAGCAAATAGACAATGGTGATAACATGGCCAGTACTGATGCCTGGCTGATGCTCCGCTAAATGTGACTTCTTAACTATAAATTAAATGTATTTAAAATGTTTTATATTTATTTCTGACCTCTGAACTAGAACGGATGCTGATGGTGTATTGGTTTCCCCTACTGGCTACAGCTAACTGTTTAGGGCCTGATATTTTATTTTAAATTAATACTATTAATAACAATTAATAAATTGTTATAACAATTAATATTACATTACATTACATTACAGGCATTTAGCAGACGCTCTTATCCAGAGCGACTTACACAACTTCTTATTACATCTTATTACATTTATCCATTCCTATACAGCTGGATATATACTGAAGCAATTCAGGTTAAGTACCTTGCTCAAGGGTACAACGGCAGTGTCCTACCTGGGAATCGAACCTGCAACCTTTTGGTTACAAGTCCAGTTCCTTAACCATTATACTACACTGCCGCCCTAATAGAATAACAATATATAAATTGAAACCTGATCTATTGTCTACTGTAGGACGGCAGTGTGGTATAATGGTTAAGGAACTGGGTTTGTAACCGAAAGGTTGCAGGTTCGATTCCCGGGTCGGACACTGCCTGCCCCCCCCCCCCAAAGGTACTTCACTGCATTGCTTCAGTATATAATATAGCTGTATATCAATGGATACTATGTATAAAAAAAAAAAAAATGTGTGTGTAAGTCGCTCTGGATAAGAGCGTCTGCTAAATGCCTATAATGAAATGTATAATGTAATGTAATGTACTTGGGAGAACTGCAATCCCAACCCAAAGCATGACACTGCCTTGCTTGCTGCTCTGTCAAAACTCCGCCCCTGCGAGTGGTTGCCAAATTCTATCACATCCTAGATTTCTACCCCTCTAGATGTCTAGATTATGGCTTTTGCTCTCTGGGTGATGTGATTTGTCTTATGTGGGCTGGTTGTGTGAGGTGTTGTTCGATATGCATGTAGACTAACATTAGCTATGATAGAATTAAGGCTAGACAGCAAACATTAGCATTCTGCATTGGTTATGCAGCTTGGAGAATCTTTTTCCAGCAAAGTCAGCCGTTTCTTCACTGCAACTAACTGGCAACCGGCTGCACATTTTATTCGTGAGCAAAATATGGCCGTGCTACTGGCTCTGTGGCTCAGGAGCATTGTTGGAGGCAATAACCCCAGTATCACATAAACAAAGCAGAATTTACAGACCATAAATTATATTTGAAATAACAAATTCATAGTCAATATAATATTTGACAGGAAAAGCAATACTTTTAGTTGCATCTTTAGCTGTCTTATTTAAAAAAAAATATATATATAATTATCTACATGACAAAGTTACTTAAAGCTCTTTTAATAACTAACAAAACAATTTTAGAATCATTTGTGAATTTCAAACCATTGCAAAAGAGCATAATGATTAATACTTTATTCCTTATGTAGTTAGCATGCTTGTTGCTTTAGCTTCCGTGTTTGGCTTCCCTTTGTGTAGTTTTGTTGGCAAGGTAACCATGTAAGATATGTCACACATGGATTGCATCATGCATGCTGCTTAGCGTGCCTGCTTGCTTGCCAACAAAGAGAAGCGGGGAGAAATTGGTCACGGAAAACCACAAAGAGGAACAAATGCATACCTAGTTGTGTGACTTTGAAATGTGTTTAGGCCACACCCCCCAACATGAGATGATCGATCTGCCAATGATATTAATGCGCACCTTCACGGTATATTTTTCATTTAAAAAATACGTACTTGCACACAAGCCCCAATTCCAAAAAAGTTGTCAGAGAGTGCGGGTGCAGTCTGCAGTCCAGACCTGTCTCCCATTGAAAACGCGTGGCGCATTATGAAGCGCTAAATACGACAATGGAGACCATTGTTGAGCAGCTGCAGTCGTATATCAAGCAAGAATGGGAAAATAATTCCGCTTTCAAAACTACAACAATTACGTGTCCTCATTACTGAGTGTTGTTAAAAGGAAAGGTGATGTAACACAGTGGTAAACATTCCCCCGTCCCAACTTTTTTGGGATGTGTTACATGCATCAAATTTAGAATCTGCGTATTATTTACAAAAAACTATAAAGTTAAAACATTAAATATCTTGTCTTTTGTACTTGTTTTCAATTGAATACAGGTCAAAAAGGATTTTCTGTCTTTATTTACATTTTATATGCTGTCCCAACTTTTTGGGGGAATTGGGGTTTGTAAAATATTAAGCTTTATTTAATTCCAGCGGTCATATCGCGGAGCGTCGAAGGCCCGGGCGAGATGGGGAAGGCCGTGATCATCCCGAAAGAGAACCAGGAGAAGATGAAGGAGCTCTTTAAAATCAACCAGTTCAACCTCATGGCCAGCGATATGATACCGCTGAACAGGAGCCTGCCTGACGTGCGGCTGGACGGGTGAGTAGACCCGCCACAGGCAGCGCCTCTAAGCTGCCAATCACGCCAGACAACGTACAGTAGTACCAGGGGAGGAGCTTCTTTCCAGAAGTCTTCTTTCCTGTCAGTGTTTTCCTTCCATCGGTTGGGAAGGTGTGGGAAGGGTCTCGTCTCATTGTTAATTGATGGAGGTAATATTCAGGGTTCGTGGCCAGTTGCTGTCAATCTATTACGTCCCTTCTTTTGACCGATTCAGTTCTGAGGATAATGCTGAATTTGACATGAGTTGAAACAATGGTGGATTTCACTGCAGGGATATGTCTTGTTTGGTTATGGCCACGGTGAGAGATTGTGAATGTGTAGAACTAGACGAATTTATTCAATGATTTATTAAACATTCGCTAAATCTGTTTAACCAACAACATTATTCCGATTCTTGATTTGTTTGAGGATGTATTTTTGCAACAGTGATAATGCATTGCATAGAGGTTATTTGTACACCCCAGAAGAACTCCGTTCCTCTGAAAGAGAAGATGTAAATAAGTGGAAGTGAAGGCGATTGGGCTGCATTTCTCACTACCTTTAAACGGTTGATGCTGCGAGTAAATGAAACGTTAAAGTAGTTTGTAGCGAGTGAAAGGCGCACTGATAAAAGATTCATTCGCGAGGCCCTAAATGATAGATCTTGTCTGGTGGATCTTCTCAAGCACACTAAACCGTACTGTACATTAGCTTTGACAGCTGAATAGGCAAGTGTTTCTGTTTGCGCAAACCATGGAGCAATTTGAACTGCATAATGAAAGAGAGAGAGCCGTTGTCTTGAAATATTACTGTGTTCATTGTGTATAATTAGTGCTGCAGATTTAAAGAGCATTTTCCTCTCTCATTCTAGCCATTTATTTCAGAGTTCTACAGTTTCCTTAACTGTGAATAAGCAGTATGACTTTCAAGTTAGATAGCCTATGTGTTCTATTTCTGTGTACGGATGTCTAACACCCATTGCCTCAAAAGCTTTTGTGTATCGAAATGATATGCCTTGAGACAAACCTTAAACTCACAGTTGCAAAATGGCAAATCCGGCAGCGCCACTCCCAGAATAAAGTCAGCAAGAAAAGGAGACGTCCTAGCTACAAATTACGAGAAGAGCAGCCAAAGTAGTGATTTATTTCTGGTAGCAGATTCCTTCTTTATAGTCATTTTAGTAGGATGCTAGACAAAGGCAACACATGCACAGATGGCAAGTGGAAGCCTTTGTATCCTTTCCCCAAATGGTTGCGGAGCTGGAGGCCGCAGGTTTGATTTTTAAACAATTCACCGTCACTGTAGCCCAGTGCAAAGCAACATAAAATATGTTGGTTCTGAATAACGGCATTTGCTAGGCAAATAAGTAGCACAGTGTGAAAGGGAAGCTTGCCTCTGCTGCAGACGCGACTAGCGCGCGGCTAAAATGTGTCACTCGGCATAAATAAGATGCTTCGACACATGGATTCCGTCTCGTCCCCATTCTGTCATTCTCTCCCATTAAGGAAGGAAGTGGGGGGGGCAGAACTCTACTGTCACCTCGCGTGTCCGCGGCGGACGCTCTGTCTTTATCATTAGTGCTCTCTCATACTTTATTTAACAGCAGCCTTGCTCCCACACGCCTTCCTCCTCCCGCGTATCTCCCGCACAGGGGAAATAAAAGCATTCCACCGAGATATGAAAAGGGCTCGTTCCTGTCAGCTGGGCTCATCTGCTCTCCTGCTTCTTCCTGTTTCCACCTGCTTCCTCCTCCCCGCCAGACCAAGCCGTAACGGGCACATGCTCGCTGCGGCTGAATTCTCAAAAGCGTTGTGTTTTTGGTTATTCCACAAAACGGGTCAAATCGTGAGGAATAACCCAACAAATCGTTCTATAGTCATGAATTGTGGCAGAACCAGGGTGTTGGCTTGCAAGTGAAATAAAATTATCAGGCACAATGGGTTTCATTAAGGAAACTCACAGAGAAGGGAGGGGAAGACATCAGGCAAGCCAAGTCCATGGCCCGGCACGTAAATCATTCTCCCAAGACTCTCTCTATTTCTCTTTTACCCTCAACCATTTCAGTGGTGATAAAAGTCCCCCGGTTGCCGTGGTTCTTGTCATTTGCTAGCTGCAAGACGAAGGTGTACACAGACGACCTGCCCAACACCAGCATCGTCATCGTCTTCCACAACGAGGCTTGGAGCACCCTTCTCCGCACCGTCCACAGCGTCATCAACCGCTCCTCTCGTCGTCTGCTGCTGGAGATCCTGCTGGTGGACGACGCTAGCGAGAGAGGTATGGGTCAGAACAGGGGCAACACCAACCCCAACCCCAACGCTCAATCCCACAGTCACTCGCTCTCTCCCAAACAGGAAGTCCGCATCACAGTCTAGCAGCTTGTGCCTTGAGTTTTTTCACTGCCGTTATCACACTGCTCTGACAGTTTTATGATATGATATTTTGGGAAGTAAGAGTTTGGTAGCAGAATGTCAGGCGAAAGTAATGATTGTATGACTAATGCTGTGTGTGCCGCCAAATCTTTCAGTATGGGGGTGGACAGTGTGGAAAAGCAACACTCAAGTAGGGCACCATACCTTGCATCTGACACATGGTCCTGTGGGCAGATTTCCTGAAGGAGAAGTTGGAGAACTACGTGCGGACCCTAGAAGTGCCCGTGAGAATCCTGAGGATGGAGCAGCGGTCGGGGCTGATCCGGGCGCGGCTCCGAGGGGCGGCGGCCACGAGGGGACAGGTGATCACCTTCCTTGACGCCCACTGCGAATGCACGGTGGGCTGGCTGGAGCCGCTGCTAGCTAGGATCAAAGAGGAAAGGTGAGAGTTCACTCATTGTAAAATATGGCAATATTTCATACACAGCAGCAACCTGACTGGCAGAAAGAAACCCTTAGAAGCCTGCAAATATCCTACCTTTATCAAATGAAAAAAGACAGTCAGACTTACAGTAAGACTTATTCTAACACAATACAATTAGAATCTAGTACAATTCAGAACTCCAGTTCCTATCTCTGACTGGTAGATACAGTAACGGTGAGTCGTGTTGTTATCCCTTCTTTGATATGAGGAAGGCAGAGCCTGCGGTCATGAGAAGTTACAGCTGCAAATTCACTGAACTACTGTCTGTGAGAACCTTTCCTCTGATCATATTTCTTTCATAACCAAATCTGACATGTGACAGCACTGGCAGACACAGGCTTTTATGGGTAATATGAAGGAAACCCTGGTGCTTATTGCAATGGTGTCAGTGTTGTGGAATTCAAGGAAACTATCGGATTGAATGTTGGTTATGGCCCTGTCACACTATTGCGTATGAGAGAAACGTATATGAGTTGCGTATGTAAATTCATAAAATAACTGTACGGTACACCTTCATGTCAGCGTATGTCAGCGTATGACCAGCGTACTCGACCTATGAGTAACGTACCTCTAGCGTAATTCTAGCGTATTCAGCGTATGCTTAGCGTATAAACCATACGTCCGAAAACGCACAAAATTTTTAAGCATGCTTAAAAAACTTTTTGTGCCTCGCCGTATGCCAGCGTATGCCACCGTATGCGACCGTGCTTGAAACGTATACAACCTATGCATAACGTATGTCAGCGTATATCAGCGTATGAGTGATATTTTTCATACGCTGGCATACGCTAGTACGATACGCAATAGTGTGACAGGGCCTTTAAAAAGGATTGCACAATTGTGTTTGACCGATATGTAAATCTGAGAGGTCGTTCAAGACTGTTTTAAATATTAACGTTCAAATTTAGTTGTATTTAATTAGCAAACTTAGTGAACATGGCATTCTATCAGCGAATGAATGAATGAATGAATTAATAAATAGAGAAAGTGAGTAATTGAATACCAAATTATTTGTTATTTACATCCCTAGTTTGGGGCCATTACCTGTGCATGTTATTTATTCACCAGAAGGGAGGAATGACCTGTTGGTTCTGCTGGCCAGAACTTTAATATTTAAGAGAACCGTCAGTTTAAGAACCTCGTTGGCACACTAGTACTACTAGCGGGCTTCAGTTATGGTTGTGACCCCTCGCAGGAAGGCTGTGGTGTGCCCCATCATCGATGTCATCAGCGACGACACGTTTGAGTACATGGCCGGGTCCGACATGACGTACGGCGGATTCAACTGGAAGCTGAACTTCCGCTGGTACCCTGTGCCTCAGAGAGAGATGGACAGACGGAAAGGGGACAGAACGCTCCCCGTCAGGCAAGTGACCTCCCGTGCAGTTTGCAGACCGAATTGCGCGTAGTTTGAAACTCACACATTAAAAATAACCGAAAAAACGGCTGAAAAAAGCCCACGGATTGGTCGAAAAGTTGCATTTGTAGCAAGCCTACTGAGATGATGAAGAGGATACTCATTTTTGAACAGAAGAGTTTGGGACTTCCATTGGCTCATGGGACATTTAGCATTCTGCTGTGATATTAATGTTTTATTGTGAGAGTCCCTGTTGCGACTGATCCACAGGAAGAAGAACTTGTTTCATTAAGAGGTAAACTCAGAGCATATGCTGCTGCTTTTCTATAATAGACTTAGACAGCTGCTTTACTAGCAGTCCAATAGTTGTGTTAGCGGGATTAGAGTAGTTTATTTGGTACATTGCTGGATGTCCCAGCATGCAGAATTTTACAAGAAAAATAAAAAATATATTTTCTTTTTTCCTGAAGCTGGCTATTTCCTTTAAACCCGTTGCAGTGCAAAACTCTGATTTTTACTGAAATCTTAGAAGACACATATACATGGTTGGCAGTGGGATGTGTTCATAAAATAGCCATATTTCCAGAATTTAGTAGGTTTGAGTCCCTTTTGAATGCGAGCATGGTACTTATCCAGAATGAATTCTATTTAAAATGTGAGTTGTGTCGTTGCTGTGGAAAAGAGTTTCTGCTGAGCAAATGAACAATAAAAGTGGCAGCTGACTGATAAAGGCAATGTGAAAAAGAAAGAAACATTACTCTTAAGAGACACGGATCTAATAAGTCAAGCCGAAGGTACACACTGTTACTCTTGTATGGTCCACGTGAGACTTCAGGTGTTGTTCAGCTTATGTTAAATAATACACCACTTAGATGCAAACGGCTTGCGCGCTTTAGTGTTTGAGACGTGAATCTGCATTCGTTCAGCGGGGCGGTAATACCGCATATTGGCAACGGCTTCTCTGAGGCATTTGTGTCGGGTGCCTGAGGAAACCAATCGCTCAGCGCCGCGTAAATCTACGAGCTTATGTTCGTGGATTCTCCCCGTGGAAAAACGGCCAATATCCACGGAACGCCGCCGTTAATGAGCTGCATGGCTTTAGGCAGATGAGGGTTGTATACAGACAGAGGCTCAAATTGTAAGCCCGGTCAGATCAGCAGCCACATTAGTGCTGTGCTCTCAGCGTGCGCGGACGCGCTGGGGTGCAGCGCATCACCGTGACATGAGTAATCACGGCGGCGCTCGCATTTTTTTTTTTTCCAGTTTGGAAATGATTTCTCTGTGTTTCCCCTCAAGCCTCGCGGTAATGTTCATTGCATATCCGAGCACACATCGCGCGTTTTTCTGCTTTCAGAGTCACAATGGGTACAGTTAGGGGGGTGGCATGTTGTTTTTTTTTTTTTTGAACAATCAAAAAGATCAACAGAAACCTATTTGTGTCCATCATGAAACCAGTGGATATATGGCAGATTTCTTTCCCCACAAAGAGCTCTTGTTTCTGTGATTGTTTTTTGTTTGTAGAGTGAGATCATTGGCGGCGCCTTGCTGCGGCGAAGCATTGCCGCGTTCTTCCATCTGCCTCCCGTTCCCGTTGTCTTGTACCCCGGATTGATTTTCTCCTTCTCTGCAGAACCCCAACGATGGCCGGAGGCCTGTTCTCAATTGACAGAACCTATTTTGAGGAAATTGGAACGTACGATCCAGGAATGGATATCTGGGGCGGAGAGAACCTTGAAATGTCTTTCAGGGTAAGTCCATCATTGTTGACCTTTTTCCTTCTCGTAGTCTGTGGTTCAGCACACGCTTGCAAGAGGAAATTAAATGCAGTTATATTACATGCTTCAGTTACAGATACCAGACATCTGCTGGACGCCCAAACCATGATAATAAAGACTCCCTGTTGTGCTCAACAGCTGTTCTGTTTCATTTAAACCACCGCCCGTGGGGTCGTCATTTTTTCACCCAAACTCTGGTCTCCCTCATGGTGCTCTGATCGTGAGGAACCGTGTACGTTGCGTTTTTTTTTGCAGATTTGGCAGTGCGGTGGCTCTCTAGAGATCGTCACGTGTTCGCACGTGGGCCATGTGTTCCGGAAGGCCACCCCGTATAGTTTTCCTGGGGGCACGGGCCAAGTCATCAACAAGAACAACAGGCGCCTGGCTGAGGTCTGGATGGACGACTTCAAAGATTTCTTCTACATCATTTCCCCAGGTAGCGCATCCCGGCGCACTTCCACTGTGCGCCACAGCTCTGTGTGTGCTCAGAATCCGCTCAAACACCATATAAATATTTGATGATACGAAAACCAAGAGATATCAACTGAAATGCAAATTTATTCTATGTGGCAAATAACCCGAGATACGACCTCAGTGTAATCAGTGCTGTTTTGCTAGCGATAGCGATCTGACTGCGCTGAGAGGCCTTTTGGTCCCATGGGCTTCTGGGTGAGATGTGTTTTCTGTCTCTAGAGCCTTTCGTTGCTCTGGCGCTAGAATGCAGAGAGATTTTCTGTAAGAAGAGACGGTGAGTTAGCTAGTGTCTGGGAACAGTTCTTGCTGGATAAGCCTGTTAGTGTGAAAATGAATTCACGTTGAAAGCTAGCTAATTCCTTTTCAGTGACGTGGAAAAAAAAGTAACCCCCTCTTTCAGTTCAATGGTTTTACATACTAGGACACAACTAACCCTCATCTAGTCCTCACCTAGTCAGTAGTTAAATCTAACCTTGTGTGATTCAATTGATAAATAACACAGAACTTTACACAAAACATTACTTTGCCGTTATTTATGCAACCAAAAATAAGCCAATATGCAGAAGCCTTCTGTGAACAGTGCACCCTTACTGCGTCCATATCAGTAAAGAAGGTCATTCGAACCAGGTGCTGCTAATGAAACACACATGATTAGCTGCTGTTAGGATTGGGCGAGGAGGACTAGATGAAGGTTAGTCGCATCCTAATATGTAAAACCGTAGATCGAAAGAGGTCGTATACTTTATTTTTTATTTGATATTGCCTTGATGTACAATGACATTCTTCTGTTTGCGCGCGGCTAGGATACTGTACCATGGTGACAGGTGTGGAAACCGGGTTAGGTGAATTGCCAAAGAGACAAAATGGAGCTTAATGGAGCGTGGCAGTTTTATTACTTCCCTTCTGGTCTTATCACTGAAAGGAGGGCTGGAGGAGAGAGACTAACAAAATGCAACGCAACACTCTCTACGTATATAACTCTGGAAACATGACCTCGGTTTATGCTCATTGGGGCACTTTGCTTACGGCTTGCCTTTATTATTGCTATATTGCTATATTTACATTCTTTTTTAAATGTTTGGAATTATTTTTAAATCTTTTTATTATCTTATCTTTTAATTGCTCTGGTGTAGACTTGTATTTTGGACCTTCTAAATTGTCCGCCGTGATTTATTTCACATCGGTCGGCAAAGCCTGAATGGACAGGACTAATATGAGAAGTGCGGAATGGTAAAATGGTTTCTTTGTCCCGTGTGGTATTGTGAAAGGATGACGGGTAAAGGATTGGGACGTTGCAGAGACATCACAAGTTGACGCTACATGGTATGCCTGTGTGCGGTGTGGATCAGATGTGCGTGGTGTGAGCACAGTGCCGGTACTCTCAAAGCATAGCCTGGTTGCGCCATTTGCCTACCTTTTACATACATGGAATACAAATGAAAGCGTTAAACAACGTTGTACTAGTGTTGTCATTTGGCAGCCACCCTAGATCACCCACTGGTTAATATTCAGCCTCCAATGCTAGTGTGTGGAGTCGTAATTGTAAATACCAGGATGGTCTAGAATTAGGCTTCATGCTACAGCATAGTGTGAACGTGCGGCTTATTCACTAGTTTGGCCAAGTGTAATTCACAGTTTACGAGAAATAGCCTCTAATTTGCATTGCCGCAATTCTGCATACATCTGTGTGCCATAAATGCAGAGATGCTCCGCTCGTTGATGTTGAAATGCATCGGACTCGTGTTCCATTTAACGTTGCTTCGCTAGTCATATTTTATTCATGAAATCATTGTTCCGAGTGCGTTTTGGGATGTTGGAATAATGCAATGTCACATTACGGCTCAGGTGGTCACGCACAATAACTTTCTGACATGCATTTAACGTCCACAGCTCACCAGCGCCAGAGGTCTGGGAAGCTTTATCTGCCACCTGCAGGCAGAGTGTTGTCAGGACACTCACCAACACTTCATCAAGCATGCTTGGTTCAAGACCTCTCTAATGTGCCCAGTCTGTAGAATTAGTTATACAAGTTTTTCCTAGGCTGTGTCAAAATCAGCACCCTTCCATACTATTGAGTAGGCTTGTTGAGTAGACAGGACACAAAAGTAGTTAAGTTGGCAAAATTATCTCTAAATGTAGTCAACTTAAAACCCCCGTATGATACACTTACTTCTGGGGTTTCGCTGAGTATATTCGGGAGCATATTTTTCAAGAAGTACACAAACATTTTGGCATGGCCGCGCAAGGGTGGGACATCTTACGACACTTCCACTGTACCGTTGGAAAACAGTATGGAGGATATTGTTTTGCATACTGCACATCACGTACTAAACAGTACACATTAAATGGCACACATCTGTCAGTACACAGTACACAGGAGACATGGTGCAGTAGATAGGGCTCTGATTCGGACATGGCCTTAGAAGAATGCTCTAGTATCTTTGGATTTCCTGTGTGTGTGTTTCTCGGTGTGTGTGTGTGTGTGTGTGTGTGTGTGTGTGTGTGTGTGTGAGCGCAGGATAAGCCACCATGCATCTGGCCTGTGTCAGCTGAACGCTACACTCAGGTGACAGTAATATACTAATGTGTTCTTAAGTGGCTGGTCCACTTGTGTGAATGGGCAGCAGGCACACTTGGACAGAGCAGGGTTCCTCTGCCCAGTCCAAACGCATCTCGGATTTTCTGTAGCGCGAAACCACTAGCGAGCGTGATCTATTGCCCGTCACCAGGCTGCCCAGGTCACCAGGCTGCCCGAAAGAGTTTCCCGCTTCAAACCGCCGACCACCCGCTTGCAATTACCTCTCAGCAATTACAGCTCGTGGAAGAGCCCTGCTCTCCCGCCGCGGGAGTCGAACCTCAGACCACAAATGGGAATCTCAGAGGGGAAGCTCATCCGATAGTCCTAATTGACATCACGCGTGCGGTCTCCCCGTGAAAGCGCTAACCTCAGCCGTTCCTGAATACCAATCGCTAACGAGCGCATTTTTTCACTCAGTTCCCGGTGTTTTGAAAGGTAGCGCTGACGTTTTTAAAATTGATGATGTTTTCTGCAGTGAATAATTTTCTGAAAAAATGGCTAAGAATTCCGTCTCAGTCCCGTAGCTGTCACTTGGGCCTTAGTGCGTTCACAGAGCTTATTGAGGATTGCCTCTCGGTGGCACAGTGTCAGCATTCAATATTGTCACTGAGAGGAACGCAGACCGCTGTAATCAAACTAATGGGCAATTTCTGCTCTGATCCCCGGCATGCTGTCTTAGAGGAATTTACTAAATCAGATTGCAATTAGAGCGCAAATTTGACCTTCTGCAATTCATCACAGCTTCAGCCGGCTTACATATTAAACAAAATGATCCCTCGTGCTGCTTGTCATAAAGTTTAGCACGTTTTTCTTTAATCGGCAGTGACGTCTGTACCCCGTGATGATGTGTTAACACGTGCTGGAAACTTGTAAACGGTCTCAAAAAAAAACACCTATTGAGAAAATGCATGCAGCTCTTAGTTTACCATAGACTCAAAGGGTCGGTCACAAACAGATGAGAGATCTGAGAAGCAGTCACATCAGATAGCGGGTCCCCCTGGTGAGCGGTTGTAGTAGTGCAGCCAGGTCTCACAGTGTTCTCTAGTGGTAGCGGTAGAACTGTAAGCTGAATAAACATGAAAGCAAGTTTGGTGCTGTGTGTGGGGACAATGGGTGATAGACCTTGTGCAGTAAAAGTGCTAGCATCTGTATCAATTACAGAAGAAGAGCCAGGACGCTACTAAGAACATAAGGTTCACCATGCAGTGTGGAAAATGGCTGCATGATTACTGCCAATTGCCTGTGCTTCTGCATTGTGGAGGCTGATTGGGGGGTAAAATGGCACCGACTGTATTATTCTATTTCGCTGTAGTGCCGGAAAGGTTCTGCAAGCACACGTACAGTTAAATGCAAAAGTATTGGGACAGATCTGTAATAATTAAATTTGTACTTTCAAATCTAACAATGGCCATGAGGCAAAACTCACATTAACTGCATTTGTTTCGTGTGTTTTTTTAAACATACATTGAGCAATATTACAACGATGCCATTCAATGAGTCAAGTCCCCCCCCATTTTAAGTCAGCATAAGTATGGGGAGAAAGTAAATTTTGACAAAATCTAGTGACTTGCAATGTGAATATTTTGTTGCATACCCCTCACATTTGATGTCCGCATCAAGGGCATCACCAGGTTCATGATTGAGGAGAACTGACTGCGCCTGATGGTTTTGCCTCATAGTCATTGTTTCATTTGAAAATACAAATTTGATTACAATGTTGTATTTCATTGACATGTTAACACTCCGATCATTGAGTGGCTGCTTTAAAAAGTGGTATGTTTTGGGATTGGATGAGCGACATGTTTTGGGAGGGGAAACTATCTGTGGAGCGGTGAACACAAACGTGAAACTATATTGAGATGTGGAATAGCGGTCAGAGACATTGGACTTGTGAACCAAGTTTGTGGATTAATGGGCTTTCCGTAATCCGTTTGAAAACCAGGTTTGTCAAGCAAGCGAATGGTGTGAAAAGGGGCCTCTCCCTCCTGCAGGTGTGGTCAAGGTGGATTACGGGGACGTTTCGTCGCGGAAGGCCCTGCGCGAGGCTCTACGGTGCAGACCCTTCTCGTGGTACCTGGAGAACGTTTACCCCGACTCGCAGATCCCCAGAAGATACTACTCTCTCGGTGAAGTATGTTGTCTTTCTGCTTCTACCGTGTGGTGTGTGACCCGTGCAGCTTCTGTCTTTCTGCTTCTACCGTGTGGATCATGTGTGTCCCGTGCAGCTTCCTGTCTGCGGCATTTGTAAACAGGAAACCGTCAGAGCCAAGTTGATCAGCCGAGAAGCCTAATCCGACTGCGGCATTGCAAACGGCGCGATCGATTCAGTCGCTTCGCCCCTCGGAGAGATTACGGTTTAAACCCTTTCTTTGTTCAGGGGTTGGGTTGATCATTAGTAACTGGGAGGCGGGTGTGTTTTGATCGATCACACAATAAGCGCACTTCGGCATGCGACAGAGGGGGACGGGGGGAGGGGCCGAGCGGCGAGGGATTAGGCTCGGTTCGGCTGAACGCCTGGTTTTCTCCCACCTGGAATGCGCCGCAGTTTAAAAAGCTGTCTGTCACGCCGGCGCGGCGCCTGCAGTCTTCCGCTCCCCGGCCGCTTTGCGCGAGCCGCTCCGCGGCGCCCAGCACATTCCTCCCTCCGCCACGTCCACGTCTTTTTATAGCCTGGAAGAATGAGCGCCGCTGCGACTATAATCAGCTGCTTATGAAACGCGTAATGCCCGGCCCGGATTCCGTGAAGTGTATTAGTCGCATGTTAGATGACTCATTAATTTCCAAAAAATCTATGCGAATTAGGGAGACTTAGAGGAATCCTCCGCAGAGCCAGACTCTCTGATTTATGAGGTCATTCGCATTGATAAATAATGCCTCTAATTAAGTACGTGCCGTCGTCGAGTGGCGCCGGTGAAATGTTTTGTCATTAATCGCAGTATCTGGCTTTGTTGAATAGGAAGGGCCGTCCTGTTGTGATTTCGCAGCGTTGTTTCAGTTGGTTATCCTGAAAAATTAAGTGATGGCGAGTCTGGAGGTCGGAGGTAAAGTTAAACAGACGGATGTGCTGAAGTACAGGGCACATTTTTTTCAAGTTGGTTTGCAAGCGCAGCAGAAGTACCACTGGTTTATTACCTGAAAAAACACGTGCTAACATTACATTACATTACAGGCATTTAGCAGACGCTCTTATGCAGAGCGACTTACACAACTTCGTATTACATTTATCCATTCATACAGCTGAATATATACTGAAGAAGGTCAGGTTAAGCACCTCGCTCAAGGGTACAACGGCAGTGTCCTACCTGGGAATCGAACCTGCAACCTTTCGGTTACAAGTCCAGTTCCTTAACCATTATTCTACACTGCCGCCTACACGTTTTCCATAATGTTAATCCCTACGGCTAGAAAATTGTGTGTATTCAATTAGGATCTTCAGGCGTGCAACTATTCTCTGTTAACTGCAGATCAGAAATGTGGAGACCAATCAGTGCGTGGATAACATGGGGAGAAAGGAGAACGAGAAGGTCGGCTTCTTCAACTGCCACGGAATGGGTGGGAATCAGGTAAGGAGAGGATGACGATGGAGTTCATTACGGCACGTTACATTGCACTCGCTTAGCACCCAGTGAAGTGTTCATTCAAGTGTAACTCAATGTCTTAAGTAAGCGTTAGTTCAACTCTAACAGAGTTTATATGAGCTTTCACTGGATGAAAGGTACTCACTCAGTGCCATGTGTCCTAGATCAGAGCTGATTTTACACTCGGCGTTTTGCTGCGCCGGCACTTAGCCAGGATAATTTAGAACATCGGCGTTACTCTCAGGAATACAGAAATGCAGCGTCATGAAGAAGACACTGAAAAACCCGTTTATAGTCAATATGTGTAAACTTAGCCCAACAAACCAACAATTTGTATTGTAAACAAAATGTCAATACATTTATACGATTAAATCTATTCTTACACAGCTATACCAATAACATTACTACTGCACAAGGAAAGTTCAAATGAGAGACAGCGGATAGGTAAAGATTGTCAGTTGAGCTAACGGCTGAGTTATCAGTCTGTGTCAGAATATGGGCGGGGTCTCATATTCTGCTGTCCTGATTGCTGTGGGAAGCTCCCGCCACCACTGGGAGCCCAGAACAGACAGGACACATATATAACATTAAAAAATCATAGAAAAGCAGACACACCCATAGTGGCTCATTTCCTACACCGTGGACTTGAAGCAGTAGAAATATCGGGCCTGCATTCGAACATTAACTGGACACAGACATAGGACAGAAAGACATTGGATTAGAAAACTTAACACCATATTCCCAGGAGGATTAAACAAATGCTGGTAAAAACTTCAACGCAAGAGGGACCAAATTATTCCTACGTAAAGGCTGCAGTACACTGAATTGCCAGTGCAAACTTTTCTTTCCCAAGGGGCCCTCATAAGGGGTAACTTGGGAAATAAAGATTTTTCCTAAACCAGAACAAACAGGAGACGTGGCGGGGGGAAGCGGCACGTCGTCGTCACTGCGACTGTAACTGTGACCGTTGGCTCGTTCGCTGGAGATGATGCCGCACACACACCTGATCCATGTGTACACACAGGTGTTTTCCTACACCGCCGATAAGGAGATCCGCACGGACGACTTGTGTCTGGACGTCTCGCGGCTCAACGGGCCCGTGGTCATGCTGAAGTGTCACCACATGAAGGGGAACCAGCTGTTCGAGTACGACGCAGAGGTACGGGGAACAACCGCTCCGCCTTCCGCTCCTACCAAACGCTCTTTTTGCGCCATCTCGGCGCACCGGTACTGTACAGCATGATTCTCCGCCCCCGGGGTTTTTTTTTATCTGATGTTCACGAGGTAAATCCTCGTGAAATGGGTTTCGCTCACCAGGGGGAGCTGTAGAACAGGCGTAGATTTCTAAAGCGTGTTGCATCAGCATTCACAGTCGTGCAGTACAACTCGAGAACGTCCCGCATCGAAAGCAAACTGAAATGGTTTTGATAACTTTTTAAGCATTATCCTGCGAAACTTTATCCACGTCGAGGCTGCCTGGACGTAACCGCCAATGTCGTTAAACGGCGAGCGTTATGCTGACGTCAATACCAGGAAAGCCGCTGGAAGATGATGGACACAAACAAGCACTAAATGTTTTTTTTTTCTTATTCTTATTTCTGATTGTGGATGCTACATAGAAAAATTAATCCTTGTTTTTTTTTTTTGACATTTTTTATGTTGCAATAATATGACACAACAATATAAATACGCACACGTGCAAAAATGTAATCCTCGTTCATTGGGCCCTTTTTTTCTTCGTGTTTAGCATGTAGGAAAGTGGGAATATGACTTTAAGGTAAGATGCCTTCAGTGTTGTAGATGACCGCAAAGCGTAGCTTTCTTTGTCAAGTGAATAGATAGTCCTGTGTCCGGTCATCAGTCTATCTGTTATCTGTCAGTAGAATTCTTTGTCATATGATGAGTTTGTCATTTTCTGCCAAATTATCAGTCAGTAAAACTTGGTGTTATATAGTACGTATATATATTCTGACCTAGTTCTCAGAATTCCGCGTTGCCTTTCGTTTTTTCATATAACATGAACAGTTTAATAATTGATAATAAATGGGCTGTCATTGCTGTCAGTCAAATAGCTATTTTTAGAAGTAGCACTCCCTGTGGGGCTGACATTACTGCTAAACCTAAGGTATTATCCCTCTAACACTAGAACAGCTGGGCTTCACAAACACCTTTAACAGCCACAGGCCAAAAAAATGTGCTTATATTTAAACCATGTGTTTAAAATCCATATTTACAGTCACGTATAACGGCAACGTTTTTTCACATCGTTACTTTCTCCCGCAGCTAATGGGTTGATTCTCTAATCCTTTCATTTTGAAGAAAAGAAGGCTGCTTTCTTTTGTTCCATATTAAAGGTGGAACAAAGTATATTTCTTTTTGCCACAATATACTTCTCTGTCAGTAGCCATAACACTTCACACACCAGTTCTGGGAAAGTGACACGTTACATTTCTCAGAGATAATGGATCTCGGCCTTGTGTCATCATGTGCAATCGGCTATAGCATCGCCCGGGCGGACTGGATTGCCAGCGACTCCTGCGGTCAATCGGACGCCCGCGTTCTTCATGCGCCAGCTGCGCAGGAAGTGCAGTCCTCCAGTTTAGCGGCCGCGCAGTTGAGCTGGTGGACCCGAGTTAAAAGAAGCGGCAGCTGGACTCCTGTGCTAGCTCGTAAGCTCTCCAGTTCACGGAGGACGTCGCGGCGGCGGCGGCGGCACATGGTTCCAAATACGATTTAGCATTAGCGTTCGAAGCATATAATCACCAATTAGGATGAGAACACGCAGATACCGTGAATAATATGAGGCTCGTATTCTGGGACAGGTTCTTTTATGTGTTCAGAACAAATCAATTGATGCCAGGTGCTGTAAAATAGGGCACTATTACATGATGGCAGTTATTATATTATATGGACGTAACAATTTACGGCTGGACAGAGAGCTAATAAACATATATTTTTATGCGTTCCATCTGCTGCAATACTGTACACCTGTTGTAAAAAATGTGCTATGCTGTTCTGCACCATCGGCCTGATTTACTAAGACCTTTAGCGTGTGCAAAATCTTTAAGCACCCGCAAAACTAATAACAAGACCAATGATTGGTGCAAAATAAATGCCATGACAAATCATTGGTCATGCGTGTGTAAAAGGTTTTGCACTCTCAAAAGGTCTTAGTAAATGAAGCCCCAAATCTTAAATTCCTAAATATGGCGGTTGTGGAAATGGCCCAGGGTCTGTAGTGATTCTACACCAGGGACAATCATTCTCACCCAGGGGAGTGATTCTCACCCTGTGCGTGCATACAGCACGTTCTGTATAATATGTGTTTGTTAGCCATGTGTTAGCGTAGCGCCCTGCCGCGTTGTCCCTCTGCGAGTCCCGTCCATGCCCTCGCGTCGCTGTGGCGTGTCTCACGGTTCTGCTCCCCCCCCCCCCCCCCGTGTCCGTGTCCCAGAAGCACACGTTCCTCCACATCGTCACCCGGTCCTGCCTGACCATCAGCAGGCTGGAAGACGGCACGTACGGGCCCACCGTGGAGCACTGCGACGATAGCCCCCTCCAGACCTGGATCCTGAAGAACTACACCAGGCGCCAGGTCTTTAGGATCTTATACAGCCCCACTGATTACTTTCTGTAGCCGCTCGCACCCACACAGGTCAGTACGCTTAGCACTGCTCTCAGTAGCTGTGTCGTGTGCAAATCTAGTTTGTTTGGTGGTAGCAGTTGCCTCTCAGTTAAAAGTGTTGATTGTGTGTCCCGTGGCTATATTATTACGCAGGTATGGCATATTTTACATTACATTACATTCACTTGGCAGATGCTTTTATCCAAAGCGACGTACAATAAGTGCATACAGAAGGTCATTTAAACACCTACAAACAAGTCCGATAAGGTACAGTTCTATCATAACCAGCTAGACGTGAGTCTATAGGCTCTATATATCTCATGTATTATACGGGTTTGGTCTGATTCGTTTTGCTTATTGTTTTTTTATTGTTTGTTGTTTAAAAAGATACAGGTTGCTGTTAATTTGGAGAACTGCACAGTCCACCGCTCTGGCAAGGCTGCTGTTGTAGGTGTTTGAGAGCGTGTGGAGGCAGTACGTTTTAGTGGCATTTAGGACAACATACAAGCGACCTTTTGGAATGACTGCAGAAAGAAACAGGAGCAGAGACGTGTAAAGCAACGGCAGACATCCCCTGACAGCCCTAAATGATGCTGTGCGTGTCACATCTGCGGGACCTTTATGTAGCTCCAGTTCCATAATAAATCGCACTTGACATTTATTTTCCTATATAAATATTTTATTTTGATGGGCAGCTCGAGGAGCTCGTCCCATGCACGGCGGTCTCTAAGTGGAATGAGCCGCAGTGAGGTGGGTTGTATTTTTAGCAGATCATTTGTGCGCGGCTCCAAAATGTGTTTTCCTTTGTTTACGAGTCCTTTTGAAGTGTACCTTCATTGTAAAAAGGCTTTCATGGTCCCGGGGCCGCTCAGAGCGAGAGGCGCTTTAGAAAATGTCCTCCTGACCTTGGACAGCTGTGTTCCACTTCGACAGGCTTTTTTATTCTCTCAACACTGAATTTCAATGACCAGGCTTCCTTTGTATTCGGCTGGCCTGGCTGTCCGTCACTGCCCGCCCACTTGTCTTGCATATGTATGTTTGTCTCTCCGCTTGTCAGTCCGACTGTCATTGTTTATCTGCAGCTCTGCGCCTTCCTGGCTCTCTCTCTCTTTCCCTTTTCCTCTCTCCCTCCCTCTTTTTCTCTGTCTCTCTCTCAGTTTCCCTCTCCCTTCTCTCTCTCTGTCTCTCGCTCTCTCCCACTCTCTATCAATCTCTCTCCCTTTTCCTCTCCCCCTCCCTCTCTTTCTCTGTCTCTCTTTTCCTATCCCTCTGTCTCCCTCTCCATTTCCCTCTCCCCTCTCTCTCTGTCTCTCGCTCTCTCTCTCTCTCTCTCTCTATCACTCTCTATCTCTCTCTCGCTCTCACTTTCTCTATCACTCACTCGCTCTCTCTCACTCTCTCGCTTCCTCTCTCCCTATTGCTCTCTCTATCACACTCTCTCTCTCTCTCTCTCTTTTTCTCTCTCACATGCTGTGTTTGTGTCCCGACACTCCATATGTTGTGGGCCAGGCTATGGTCTGTGTGAGGTGAGTCAAAGAGGGCTCAGAAGCGACGCTGACTCCTGCTGGAGGTGAGATGGGAGGCAGCAAGGCCTGCAGCCACTCAGTGCCAGGTCACATGAGGCTTGAAACTCACCCGCCAGGTTAGCTGGCAGATTAGCTGCCCCCCCCTCCGTCTTCGCGTCTGCACTGACACAGAAATAAACCGCGCATGTTATGACAAGCGGGCGAGGTGCCTCCGGTACCTTTTCTTGTCATCTCTGGTACCAGTCGGCCCACAAAAGGCAGGTTTCCAAACGGCGCCGAGGTCAATGATACCCCGCACAGGCCGCTTCGTCAATCTGAGCGCCACAGCGGGCGTTTAAATACACGACGTCCACACAAAATACATAGTCATTAAAAGGGGAAAAGTCCTGGTCAGCAGTTCTCTCGTGTTCTGTCGTGGAAAAATGGATGAATATCCTTGCTGAGGGCCAACTGTTAGAAGTCATCTTCATTTAATTAGCGGGCCTCAGCTGTGCACACATACAGCGAGCACCTCATAAGCCGCTCGCTGTGACTGCGAGGCTGTAATGGGAGTTTTCACTGCCAGTCACAAGCAATGAAATAATAATGAACGAGGGACGTGTCCCCGCATTTTTTATATTTTCATTAAATATGTATTGATTCTCGTCTCCTGGTGTATTTCCGTGCTCTCCTTTAAAGTGAAGCGGGATAAGTTACTAAAAACTTTCATCATTATTTATTTTATCGTGCTCATATTTGGTCTAGGTTGTAACAAAATCTAATTTCACCCCAAAAAATATAGTTTTGAATATGGCTTCAGATTAAGTGTCCGAATCAGAGCCCTATCTACTGCATCTCCTCCTGTGTACAGTGTACTGGTGCTGTTTAATGTGCATTGTTTAGTACGCGACGTGCAGCACGCGAATAATACCCTCCGTAATATTTTCCAACCATACTGTGGAGAGCCATAAGACGTCCCACCCTCACGCGGCCATGTCATGTGTTGTTTTTCTTGTATTTGAAGGAAAACGTCAGCGAAGCTGCGCCTCATGGTTTAAAACAAAGATGCGCGTCATATTTATGCAACCAAAATGTTTGTGTACTTCTTGAAAAGTGTGCTCCTGAATATACTCAGTGGAACCCCGGAAGTAAGTACATCATACAGGGTTTTACATATACTACATTTAGAGAAAAGTTTGCCTACTTAGCGACTTTCGCATCCTGTCTACTCAACAAGCCTACTTAATAGTATGGCAGGGTGCTGATTCGGACACAGCCACCGTGTCACTGTGAAAGTCTGAGATAAATAACCATTGCACCGTTAAGCATGAAAGGTTCCACCTGTTAGGTTCTTTCCTGTGGAAAAAAACAGGATTAGACAATTAGCATCTGTGGTAGTTAGCCACCTCCCTTTGCTTACAATCCTTTACCGTTTGTCTTCTTGTTTAGAGTTTTAACACGTGAATCTTGGGTGGATTGTCATTAATGCAGAGTAAATATTTTTTATTTAAATTGTTATTTTATCTTTGCTATTCGCTACAAGATGTTTCAAATGTTCTTAATTATTATAACAACAACAAAAAACTACTATGAGGTTAATAATGATCCTTTCACTTGAGGGTAATTGCTCTAATTATATAATAGTGTCAGTGAAATTCAACAATGGAATTAGCACCTAATCGTATATTTTCCCTTTTGTTTCCTGGAGAATGAGCAATGCTTTCTTTCCAAGCTTTAAATAAAATCAGATATTTTGAGGTAAGTCGTTCATTAAAGCTGCAGTGGGCAAGTTTGAAAATATACAAGGCAAAAAGACTTCCCCCCTTTTGCTCTCCTCCCTCCTATCTCTCTCCTAAGCCCCTCCCACCAAATGATGCTCCAGTGCACACGCAGAGACGGGCAGACAGGGTGGGGTTTATTCAACAGGGACTCTGCGAGGATATTTTGCTTGTCGATGGTTTCCCTGATTGGTAGCTACATAGCTAGCCCTGATTGGTTGGTTTTTGGAAGACTGGCTTGAGATTTTTTGACAGCCTAGTACAGAGCCCAGGACACTCACAAAATATTCTTTCTCAGAACACATTTATTGATAGCTGCTAGAATGTAATGAGCAAATTTAGTAATTTCGCCAAAATTATATTTAAAAAAATCATGCCTCCTGCACCTTCACTCATTGATAATACAGGTAACAATATTTGGTTCCCAGAATATTCCCTGTAAATATTCCCAGTGTATGCATTTGCCCTGTTCAGTGGCGTCGCAAGCGGCGCTTTTACTGAGCGCGTTCTCCATTTTTCTCAGGTTAGTAAGGCACAAAGCAGACGACAACTGCTGTGACCGCGCTGAAAAATAAACTCCTACCTGCGGCCTTATCCCCTGTAGAGAAAAAGCTGAAGGAGGATCGGTGATAATTTAACTAAAAGACTCGTCGTGCGAGGCTCGGCGAGCGCGGAGCGTCACACTGCGTATTAAACTTTTCTTCAACCTAATTATGCTGAGGCTGTCAAACCCGCCGGAGCTAAAAGTTGCCCGATGCTTCGCCGTGCGCATCCCTGAGAGCGCGGTGCGTTTCATCTTAGCCCAGTCAGCTGGGGGAACATTGCGCTTCCTGTTCGTTGTTCAAAACACGTTGTCTTCTCTGCTTCCCTTGATGCCTGTATTAAAGCAGAAGAACCGCACGGTTTACATCTCAAACGGTTCTGTGAGCACAACTAGCATTTAGAAGCTGCTTAAAGGGGCAGTTGACCGAAATATACAATTTTGATATGTTTCTACATACCCGGAGTGCTATATATCCATCCAGGTAGTTTCGCTGAGAACTCACTAGTTTTGTAGATATCCGCTGCAGCTCACCATGATATCACCCCGATAGAACGGACCTCAACACGACCCAAGTTTGTGGCGCTCAAAGAGCCAAAAATGTACATTCGAAAAAATCAACAGCAACGTTTCTTTCCAAATATAATGGCAAGGTTACTCATGCACATCCACAGACCTTGTTGTGCAGGGTTTTTCTAAAACTACTTTGGACCAAAGTATGCCAACTGTGTATATACGTGCAAAGTCTTAACCAAAGCACGTCAGTATTCTGGGGCTTAACACAGTTCACCGTAGAATACTGGCGTGCTTTGGTTGATACTTTGCGCAAGTCTGTGGACGTTTATGAGTAACTATGTCATTATATTTGGAAAGAGATTTTTTCAAATGTACTGTACATTTTTGGCGCTTTGAGCGCCAACAACTTAGGACCCGTTGAGGTCCGTCCATCGGGGTGATATCACGGTGAGCTGCAGCGGATATCAACAAAACTAGTGAGTTCTCAGCGAAACTACCTGGATGGATAGATAGCACGTAGTATGTAAAAACATATCAAAATAAAATTTTTGGGTGAACTGCCCCTTTAACTCTTTTCTCGTCTCCTGTTGGTTCCTTCAGCGGCTGACGCTCCTGCACGTGAACAGTAACCAGTGCCTCGACATGCCGACGGAGGAGGACAAGATGGTTCCCACCCTGAGAGACTGCGCTGGCAGCCGTTCCCAGCAGTGGCTTCTGAGGAACATGACCGTGAGTGCCTGAGAGGACCCCACCCTGGTCCTGACGGGAGACCGCCGCCAGCCGCCGCCAGCATTTCCTGTCACGCGCATTTCCTGTACCCCCCCCCCCCACACACACACACACACACACGCACACCTTCTGTACCCAGCTTCGGGACAGGCAGCTGCTTCCTCTGCCAGCCGCTTCGCCACTCCGGAGGTGAGCGGCCCTCCCTTCGATGGCGGCTCCAGCCAGGCGCTCCTTCTCGTTCGGACAGCGCCACCGCGTTCCATTCGGGGGTATGTCCAGTGAGCCGCGCGGCGCGGCTCTGCGCTGTCGCGCTCCTGCTATGTGCGTTTGGGCCCGGCGGCTCTGCAGTCAGCGAGCCGTGTCAGCGCGTGGTCCCCGGTGCGTTAAGCTCAGCAGGGTGACGTCACGACAGCGTGGCCCCGGCGCTCAGGGTATTTATCCAGGCTGCGATCTTCTCCTGAGGTCTGATTTAATAGGACTTCAGGGACTTAGCAGGCTGGGAAGCGTCCTGCATTCATTCTTTTGTAGAAGCCAGCCGTCTAATGTGGAAACTCAAGCTAAATAAAAATGGATTCATGTTTTGCCTTTATTTAGTTCTTTTTGTTTTTAAATGACGTTTTGTTTTTTAAACTTGCAAAATAACCACTGAATTTGAGTAGTGATTCTGATATGGTGACATGTTATAAGTACTTGAAAAATTTAGAAAATTGTTTAGATGCAGAAAACATGTTATCAATTGCAAATGAGTCCACCATAACACACTTAGTACTATGACTGTTATTCTGTATGGGAGGTAATTAAGAGGATTTGCATATATCAACAGTATCTGAGTTCTGTTATTTTCATCAAGGATTTGATAAAAATGCCTCAGTGTAAACTTGAAGAATGAAAACTGTGAAATGACTGCATCAATCAAAGAAAAATCACTTATAAATTGCACATATCACAGAAATGTGTGTGTATATATAGTGGTGCTCGAAAGTATTCATACCCCTTCACTTTTTGCACACTTTTTTGTGTTGTAGATTTAATTTTAAATGGATAAAATTGCCATTTTTGCCCATCAATCTACACTCAATAACCCATAAGTGAAAACATGTTTTTAGAATTTTTTGCAAATGTATTAAAAATCAAAAACTGAAATCTCTCATGTGCACAAGTATTCATACCCTTTGCTTTAATGTATTTTTAAAGTATCATATTTCATATTTGGTTGCATATCCTTTGCATGATGTTACTTTCTGAAGTCTGTGACCCATCAACATCAAAAGACTCAATATTTTATTTTCAGGTACTGTTACAAGCGATAATATAACCTCTCTGCATTTGATTGGATCTCTATGGGAATTCGGGGGTGAGACTAGATTCAGCTGTAAATTATGCTGGTACAGTATGGAACACATGACTGGCTAAATGACTAAGTTATCAAGGGTCTGAGCTATCGAACGAGCCCCATACCATCACTGTTGCCAGATATGAAGTAGATGTGGATGGATCACTGCAAGGATTATTTCTCCTGACTAATTTTCCTATAGAACTCCATGGGGAAAGAAGTCAGGAGAAGAAACCCTTAAAGTGATCCATCCACATCTACTCCATATCTGGCCGCAGAGTGATGGCTTGGGGCTCGTTTGATACCTTAGACCCTTGATGACTTACAGCCATTTAGCCAGTCGTGTGTTCCATACTGTACCAGTGTAATTTACAGCTGAATATTGTCTCTTAATTTGACTTTGCAACACATAAAAATTAGAAATAATCAATGGGGTATGAATACTTTCTGAAGCCACGGTATATATATATATATATACAGTCAAGCCGGAAAGTCTGAAAACCCCTTTCACCTTCTCCACATTTTATTACATTACAGACATATTCTACAATAGATTGAGGACATGTTTTGTCTCACAATTCTACACAAAATAGCCCATAATGACAAAGTGAAAACATGTTTTTAGAAGTTTTTGCAAATGTATTAAAAATCGAAAACTGAAATCTTTAATTTAATCATAAGTATTCATACCCTTTGCTTTAACATATTTTTTAAGTATTATATTTAATATTTGGTCGCATATCCTTTGCATGCTGTTACTTCCTGAAGTCTGTGACCCATCAACATCAAAAGACTCTCGATATCTTATTTCCAGGTACTGTTACAAGCGATACTATAAGCTCTCTGCATTTGAATGGATCTCTATGGGAATTGGGGGATGAGACTAGATTCAGCTTTAAATTACACTGGTACAGTATGGAACACATGGCTGGCTAAATGGCTGTAAGTCATCAAGGGTCTGAGGTATCAAATGAGCCCGTTAATTATGCTGGAACCGTATGGAATACATGGTTGGTAAAATGGTTGTAAGTCATCAAGGGTCTGAGGTATCAAACGAGCCTCAAACCATCACTCTGCTGCCAGATATGCAGTAGATATGGAGGGATCACTTTAAGGGTTGTTTCTCCTGACAAATAAGTCAGGAGAAGAAACCCTTCAAGTTATCCATCCGTGTCTACTGTATTTCTGGCAGCAGAGTGATGGATTAAGGCTTGTTTGATACGTCAGACCCTTGATGACTTAGAGCCATTTAGCCAACCATGTGTTCTATGCTGTTCCAGTGTAATTTACAGCTAAATCTAGTCCCACCCCCCAATTCTCATAGAGATCCATTCAAATGCAGAGATGTTATAGTATCGCTTGTAAGAGTACCAGAAAATAAGATATCAAGAGTCTTTTGATGTTGTTGGGTCACAGACATCAGGAAGTCATAGCATGCAAAGGATATGCGACCAAATATAAAAAATAATTACTTTATTCTATATATAAATGCAGGGGTGCCAATAATTGTGGCACACGTGGTTTTGTTAAAAATAATAATGTCTTGATGAAGGATTTTTTTTCTCATAGTAAATTTACTTCAATTAAAGGTTGGACTTTTCAAATTTTTTCAGTGTGAGATTAAGCTAATTCACCAAATGGTGAATTTTTTATAACCCTTTTTACTCATCTTTACCAGGGGTACCAATAATAGTGGCGGGCACTGTATATATACATATATACAGATCTGGAAAAAATTAAAAGACCACTGAAAAATGATCAGTTGTCTCGTTGTTATTTTGGTTCTGTACTCTAGCACTTTGAGTTTGAAAGGATACAATGACAATGAGGTTGAAGTGCAGACTGTCAGCTTTAATTTGAGGGTATTGTTATCCATATCGGATGAACCTTTTAGAAATTATAGAACCTTTTGTACATAATCCCCCCCATTTTTGGGCATCAAAAAATATTGGACAGTTTAACATAATGTAGAATAAAGTAATCACTTTTAATATTTGGTTGCATATCCTTTGCATGCCATGACTTTCTGATGTCTGTGACCCAACAACATCAAAAGACTCTTGATATCTTCTTTTCTGGTACTCCTACAAGCGATACTATAACCTCTCTGCATTTGAATGGATCTCTATGGGAATTGGGGGGTGGGGCTAGATTCAGCTGTAAATTAGGCTGGTACAGTATGGAACACATGGTTGGCTAAATGGCTCTAAGTCATCAAAGGTCTGACGTATCACACAAGCCTTAATCCATCACTCTCCTGCCAGAAATACAGTAGATATGAATGGATAACTTGAACGGTTTCTTCTCCTGACTTATTTTTCTATAGAGTTCAATAGGAAAATTTGTCAGGAGAAACAACCCTTAAAGTGATCCATCCATATCTACTACATATCTGGCAGCAGAGTGATGGTTTGAAACTCGTTTGATACCTCAGACCCTTGATGACTTAGAGCCATTTAGCCAGTCATGTGTTCCATCATGCAACCTCATTGTCATTCTATCTTTTCAAACTCAAAGTGCTAGAGGACAGAACCAAAATAACAATGAGACAACTGATAATTTTGCAGTGGTCTCTTAATTTTTTCCAGAGCTGTATATATATTGTAATGCATTTCTAACATGCACTGCAAATACACAAATATTTATTATCAAAATGATTATGTCATACAGTGTTACATTATTATGGTCTCAAAGTGCTTTTTGTCCCTATTCTGAGTGATACTGGATATAAATATTTATTAATAATGCCATTATACTGTTTTCTTTCATTATTTTAACATTTTTAAACATTTGTAGACATATTTTGGTTATCAATGTGCATATATCATGTTCACTGTATTTAGGATATTTTATTTAAGGTTGTTTTTCTTTTTTACAATGGTTAACAATTCAAAAGGGAATGACAGACAGTATATTAATTGATGTTTTTAGCTCAAGGAAGTTATTATGGGATTGGAATAATGGGTTGGATATCACGTAAAAAATTGCCTCTGCTCATATGTAAAAATTCCTTTCACCATAGTATATTATGAAAATCTCTGATTGAAGAAAGCATGTAATCTGTGGTATATGACACTATAATTCATACTGTATATTTGTTCATTTAATAATTGCATCAAAGAGGTTTAGTGAGGACACAACGATGGCCCGTGAAGTCACTATATAATATAACTGCAATATTGTTTAACATGACTTAACACAGCCTAATTGTGTTGGTTACAAATATTTGTCCAGTACGTCCCTGTTACAATCACTGAACTCACTATTGTAATTGCACCAACATTTCTTGTTAAAATAAGTAGTTTTAGCATTTGACACTACAGAAATGATCGCACTATTAACATATTTTGTGCTTTGTTTTTTTCAACATATCATTATACTTACATTTTGATTATGTTTACATATTGTACATACCATTTACAGTAATGTTTGAACACCGTTGTACATACAAAAATATTTTTGTAAGAAATAGTTATATGGATGGCCCATGCAAGTGCACAATGTTGATTTCCACCCTACATTGAATTGATATGCAGTGTTCTTCATAACCATTTTTTCCCCAAACCCCATAATTACACGTAGCATTTAGCAGAAGGTAAATTTTCAACTCACGGTCAAATAATCACGGTCCGACTCTGCTTGAATAATTATCACAAAAAAGAATGCACATAATATTTCGCTATGGCGTAAAATCCTACATTATTTTAAATACCGGCATTTTATTGAATCTCCCATCCAGTTAGAAAGTGTGTACATGTACTGCTGACCTTGAAGTCAGATTACAATGTTTTTTTTTTTTGTCAGACTGCTGCTACCCTCTGTGCATGGTTAAAGAATAAGAACGTAATTAATGTTTGTTTTGGTCTTACAGTGATGTTACTTGTTTGTACATATTTGTGACTAAAGACTAAAACAAGATTCTTTATTTGTGACGATGCTTTTATTGATAATGAATGAAACTGTGAATTTCAATAAATCTGCCTGGTGTGCAATAATATTTGTTATTATTGCTCTAGGTTTCACTCGGCAGATCAACTTGAGAATTGTGAAATCCTGAATTCTTGTACTTTTGTCATTGACAATCCACGCAGCCGGTGTGATAGTGAATATGAGATTTAAGCAGAACAAAATTGAATTTCAGCCAAGCTTGAAATGATGGGAGATGGAAAAGGCATAGATAATGCTTAGATGTCAATTTAAGGCTCCTTCTTTGAGATATCAATCTTAAAGTACTGTGACACTGACTTAATTTCCATGCGTCCTCATTTTCTTGGGGGTGAACGGGAATTGAGGTGAAGGTTGAAGATTAAATGTCAAGTCTGGAATGTATGGTTAAAAAAATCATGCCCTGGTTCCAAGACTTGGGAAAATAATGCTGATCACTTAAAAGCTTTTTTTATTAGTTGAAGACAATTTATATTTAATTAAATTTCTTTCTAGTAATTCCATACCCTTGGATATTCAGCGTGAACCCATGTCTTGAGACATCTAGTCATTGAGAAATCATCAAGACCCTGTATGCAGACATTGTCCATCGTGACTACTCTCTCATACACTGAATACTCATTCGGTAACGGTAACGGTAACAATCCATTTCATTATAAATTTTTTTTTTTGACATTTCCCAGAGTAAAGGGAGAAATGTTGTTTTATTTTATGAAATGATAACCAAACGGCGCCTCTTCGTATCAGAGACTCAGGAAGATGCACCGGGGAAATGCATTAAATACCCCCCAAAAAAGGTGGGAAACGATCAAATAAAAAATAACAAGTCAGAGACGATCCCTCATTTACGCCCCGAGGTGCATCTGAACCCAGACAGACTCTCCACCGAGCGGCATCTCCTTGCGCTAGTAGTAGTTTATCTCTGCCTCCATCCCTATGAGCACCGCTCACAGACTACAATTCCACAAGCTGAGTGAACGTGTCTCATATTGCTAAAGTGTGTAGTGACCAGGGATGTTTCATTCTGATTGCACTTTTATGTTCCCCGATTTGCCTCTTTTAATTCGCGTTTCGTTTTTGCCCCCGTAACGCAAAGCATTTTAATAACGACGCGACATAGTTTGTAATATCGGTTATAATTTATCTCGTCTTTTCTTTCTTTGCGGGTATGCGAGTGTGGGATGTGATCTGCTCTAATCATCGCTACACAGTGACAACAACGCAAACGAGGGGAATGGCCACGTGGAATGGCCAACAAAGGAAATGAATCGACCTGAACTAGGTCTTCCTTGAGATTAAAATCAGAGCCGAGACGGCATGTTAATCCACATGTAGTATTTCTGTCTCTGATTTTTATGTTAATGTTCTCCTATCTGTCCCTAGACAGTATCCTGTGATTAGCCCGCTCGGGGACTCTTACATTCTCTTCCTTGTCGCAAATATGCAGGATGGAGATTAGTACAACGAAAATGATCTTTATAGAATTACATAAATGTAGTGAACTGTATTGATGTAGTACCTCTCAACGTAATCCCCCTCCTCTTTAGCTCCACCTCAGATGACAATCTCCAGATCAATATTTCTCTGGCTTCGACTTGAGAGCACCACTAGAGAGATAACCACAGTACTCCTAAGGCACTGGAAACTAGCTATACGTGGCAGTCATATACAGTTATGCGTCTCTTGTGTTTTATGCTCATTTAACTTTCATTTCTTTTCCAGCTGAAATGGCTGTTTCTAATAGCGCTGAGATGTTAACTATGGTTGGTAAAGGATGCTATGTATTATGCACGTGGCTATTTGATTGAATTGCGATTGACTCATTGTCAAGTAGATTCGCACGAGTTTGTATATGCTGAAAGTGTCGATGTCTGGTTACTTTGCATACTTTGAGTAAATCTAAAGGAAAAATTGCGGAAGCATACAAATGCGTGTTTTGAATTAACATTCATAATTACAGGGTTTGCTAAAACAAAATCTAGCATGCAGAAAATGTCCCTGGGACAGAATCTGATAAGCTATTCCAACTATCTAATCCCTGGGCCTCTGGCTGCGGGCTGCCCTCTTTGTGGGACTCGCTACCAGGGGGCTATTCCACAAAACAGGATTGTCAAGGTGTCCAGATAACTGTGAGAACGATAAGGCCGTATCATCACATTAGTTTGATTTCAGTCGATGAAAATGCACTAGAATCAGCTTGAGGAGTGTGATTTAGTCATACATATTGCTAGCTGCTGATATTGAAGAAGGTTTCAGAGGTTATTTCATGGTAAGGAGTTATTTGGCTAACTTGCTTATCCTGCTTTGTGGAATACCCCCCCCCCCCCCCTCAGAAAAAAGGATGGGTTTTCTTGATGGAAGGTCAAGAAAACCCAGCAATAAACTACAGAGAAACTGAGAGGTGGACCCATGGCGAGCTGATGGTGACTAGCCCATGCAGTTGCTCAGTTACCAATGAGGTTGCTCTCCCCATGATCCCTAAGCAGACTCTGCTAATGGTTTCCTTATTTCTGCCACAAATTTCACCATGCCGTGAAACGCATCCCCTGTTTCGAACACTGCTGTCGATTTGAACTGCTGCAGGTAAGTGCCATGATCACATGGGTGTACCAAATCACTCACGCCGAATGGTTACAAACACCCCAGTATATATAATATTAAAATGGGTGGAAAACATGAATGTTGCATTGTCCAAAGTGTTTTTAATCATTGCTAGTTTCCAGTAGCTGTTTGTAGAGTTATGGATAATCCTGTATGATGTTCCCTCTGGCAGACAGTGTGTCATTCCTAACTTCATCACAGCCGCTCCTGCCAGAGGTTATTTCATGCCCACGGTCTCTCCCTTTGCCCTCGTCAGGACTTTTGCTGCCCTTCCCTAGCTGTGCATCTCAAACATGCTGCCAGAGAGCAGCTCCTGGCTCACACCGCACCGTGTTTCCGTCTGGCCTTCTCTCTCATATGCGGGGTTAGGCAGGACTGCCCTTCATAGGCGAGAGTCAATGGCACGCACGCAGGAACGCACGCACGCACGCACGCACGCACGCACGCACGCACGCACGCACGCACGCACGCACATTGTTCCAGTCCTAACTTCAGAATAACTCCGAAGGTTCTCTCTGTACTTTGTGCAAGCCTGAAGAGATAATTCCTTCATACAGGTGATGATTCATCTGCCTATTCTTGACTTATTATCTGTGTGTATACCACTCGGTCTGTGTGTGTGTGTGTGTGTGTGTGTGTGTGTGAGAGAGAGAGGAAAACTCCAGAGATTGCTATAAGTGCCGATGAGCCAGCAATATCCCATTAATGTCTGATAGGAATTGTTGCCCTTAAAGGCTTGTGTACACATGTTTGCTTCTATTTTAATTAGGTTTCACTTACTGATAATGGTCTAAATTTAAGTTGTTCTCTTCATAAGCCTTAAGGAAGGTTCACAGGGCAAACTGAGTTAAGAACAAACAAAATAACCCTGTAAATTGCTGAGTTGAGTTGGTACGCTGGCTATATTTACATTTTCACAAGGTCAATTTGTTCTGTTGGAAAGTTTAGCTAGTAAACTACGGTTACCGCTATCCAGAGAACCACATAGCTCCGCGCGTTTATTTTAATGAGATAAGCTGAACCGTTGCCAAACTCATTCATTTGGGCATTTGCGTTCGAGTTCACGTTCAGCAGTACAGTAATTGCACTGCGCTGTGCGTGGCTTTGCGGAACGGGTGGATGCACTGTACTTTCGGTAAATATTTGTAAAACTCTCCTAGGCAACCACTCCAGTGAAATTAATAAGCCTTCTCAGAGTGCAATCTCTCTGTGGCTACACTGTACAGCCTGTCTGTGAAGCAGGATCTCTGACACAGAGATGGGCCGGTATTACACCTGTGAAAGAGAGGGCCTCGGGCAGATACAGGCTACATGCTAGGATAAGATAGCCGTGCTGCGAGTCGGAAAGTGACTCCGTTACAAAGAGAGAGGATTTAAAATAACATCCTAATGGCGTTTTTATCTGCCGCTGTTAGCAGCGGTTGTGAGGGGGTTCTGATAGTTGTTTCTTCCTGCCAGATAGGAACTGCTCTGGATTATGATGCATTTGCTGCTACTGTACTATGCTGAATTGTAGTTTCTGATGCCCTGTACTGTAAGTCACTCCAGGTAAAGACAAGTGTGCGACGTTGGAATTTCTAGCTTTCTGTTCTTGGTTAAGTAGTAATATACAGCTCAGAGAGGTAATATACTATACCAGTATATAGAGGTGGGTCTTTGGAATCACAGCCACAGAACAGAAGCTCCATTCGATCATTTTACAGCCTTCTGGCTGCTCTACACTGAGCTGAGAGATTGGGAGAGAGAGCGCGCTGTGTAGGAGACAGTCGAACTAGGTAATTAAAAACAAAATGCACAATCTTGACAGCCTTGGCTTCCATTTTCATTTGATTAAAAACAAAATCAACCAACTGAGGAACTCGTGATTTTGGCCTGAGCGTTAGCCGCTATCTGCCAACCAACCGTCTTTCATTTATTAGAACTGGGATAATTATCACAGCGCCCGAACGCCAGCTTCACTTCGTCACGCTGCTTTTTGGATACATTCCAAATGAAGCTGTTTGTTTCCCCAGAGCGTTTTCATGGTCGCCAATGCATTTAAGTTTATTTCAGACTACTGCCTATCGTCTGCTTTTAAGGAATTATCCGCTTTGCTTTTCTCAGTCCCATTTCATCATATTCTATATATTCACCCCTAATTTGTTCTTGACTGTGAATAGGTTTGTATCTCTGAACTGGATAGCTGTGATGTCATTTAGCTTGGACTGTACATAGAGAAGAAGCAGAGTGTAATGATCACCCCGAAAGACCCTTTCTACAGAACCTCAAACAGGAGGAGAGAAGGAATTCTGGGGCTTAATCGTGGAAGGAACCTGCGGCTAGACTGCAGCTGGAATGAAACGCAGGTTTAATTAGCTTTGATCGGAAGAGAGACTACTGGAGACCGATACAACACCACATGAGACATGCGGTTCAGAAACCCACCTCCTACCCCTCCCGCCCACCTCAAACTTGCACACACACACGTACACACACACACACACACACACACACACACACACGTACACACAGACACATGTGCGCACAGATACATGCGCGCACACACACATAAACACATCAGCACTTACAGATACACAAATGCATGCAGACACGCATATACAAGTACACATGTGCAAACACACGCTCACACACACACACACACACACACACACACACACACACGTACACACACACACACACACACACATAAACACATCAGCACTTACATATACACAAATGCATGCAGACACGCATATACAAGTACACATGTGCAAACACACGCTCACACACACACACACACACACACACACACACACACGTACACACACACACACACACACACACACACACACGTACACACACACACACACACACACATAAACACATCAGCACTTACATATACACAAATGCATGCAGACACGCACATACAAGTACACATGTTCAAACACACGCTCACACACACACACACACACACACACACACACACGTACACACACACACACACACATGCGCGCACACACACATAAACACATCAGCACTTACAGATACACAAATGCATGCAGACACGCATATACAAGTACACATGTGCAAACACACGCTCACACACACACACACACACACACACACACACATGCATGCCGCACACACGCATAAACACGCACTCCAGTTCTGTCTGAACTTGCTCATTTATGAACTATGGTCCGAATCACGCTACATGCTAAAGACATACTATGAGATCAAAATGTGCGCAGTATGCATAACTGTTGCTTTCTACTATATACTCAAAAGCCTGAGTTGCTTTAATGCTGTCATAACTCTGCATTGCAAAAGCTGTAAGTGCACAAGTTTCAGCAACCTTTCGAAATAACAAAAAACAAAAAATTGTGTTGTCTGCCAGCTTGTAAGGCTTGATCAAACAAGCAAAATGTTTGCATGCTTTAAAATACATAGTAGAAGATCAAATGCAATACTGTATTTGTGTGTGTATGTGCATGCATGCTTACGTATATGTGTGTGTTTGTGTGTCTATAAGCTTGTGCTCGTCTCTTAAGTTTGCATGTGTATAAACACTGAAGTTAATTTGAACATAGCCATCATAAATATTAAAACAAAATGAAAAACCCATTTTGTTCAGTTCAAGAGAAGAGGAGAGGTTTAAAATCCAATTCCACATTCATGCCAAAAGGGGCCACTATATTGAGTTTATAAATCCAAAAGGACTCGCTTTGAAGCAATTTAAAATCCACATGTTCTAGAACATTCTTCCTTTTCTGTTCCCAACAAATGTCAAAGTAGAGATAGAATGTATGTTCCACAGCGTTCTGCCGTGGGGGGAATTAAGTGCTATTAGTCCTGTCTTCTAATAGCACTTTTGTGATCTGTTACCCTCACCCTTCAATTGTCTTTTTTGTCTTCGCTATATAAACTAAGCCACAAGGACACTTTATCATGTGCACAACCTTGCTAGTGGTGCTTGTTATGCGACCTCTCTATTTCAAGTCTGTCCTGTGTGGGAGTGTTTCAATTCCTTCGTGCTAAAGGTGTTATTGTAGTAGGCATAAGAGAGAAAGAAAAAAAATAATAATTCAATGATTCAAGGGATTCTTAGCCCTTTTATGTGCAAAGAGTGGCGATTCCTTAAAGGCCTTACCAAACGTCTCGTCAGATGCCAAAATACGCCAGTGTTTTCGTTCGCTTTTTTTTGTTTAAATGGTTTTCTTAATTTGGTCGGACGCACAAGAATATTTTATCTCGGATTTATCAAATGGCTCCATTAAAGTTTACTTTTATCAAGGCTCATAGAGTGAACTTTTTTTTATAAACATCAGTCGACTTCCTTTGATGTTTAGAATTTTCCAACGAACTCTACAGCTGTAGATTTGAAGTCCTCGTCGGACAGACATATTCTTTGTAGTCTATAGAACTGATTAAGAGCAAGACCCTGCTTTAGATGTATTGAATGGAAGCTGCTAGCTTTCAAAAAAATAATACTCATCAGTAGACTTGGTATAGATAGCATTAGATAGTAGACAGTCTAAATGTTTCTGTATGAAGTAGTATAAAGGAAATGAATAGATTCAAAACTAAATGTGGTTTCAAAGCTTTAAAAGTGCACCTTTATACTCTCAAATGTCTCTTGACCTTGTGCAAGCAAAAATGAGAAGCAACGAGGAACTGAAAAGATCTTCATCGGCCTCTACAAATGGAAAAGGAAGCACAATGTTTTAGACTGTAATGTAATCTTCTATTGTAATGATATGAAACAGCGAGGAACTGAAAATCCATAGGAGAGGTAGAGAAGTCAATACTTCCTTTAGAACCCACTTGGCCACGTGACAAATAATGTGACATAAACATTACATCAAGAGGGCATATCAATTATCTTTGCAATGTCTATTGTACGTCTCAGATGACATTTGATCGCGCAACATACAGTGCACCGAATGGATGGCGTTTTAATGAACGGAGTTCCAATTAGATCGATGCAATCTAACCTCGGGGGCCATTATTTATTACCCCCACACATCCATCCCCTTGAGTGCTCCGAAATTCAGGGCTTACAATACGCTTTCTGTGCGTTATTTAAAGAGTGTGTTCAACAACCTGAGAAAACAAAATATGAAAGCAGTCTGCTAAGTCTTTCTTCTGGGGGAAATTTCATTATTAAACTTCCAGCGAAGCTAATTATCACCGCTTGATTGCAGCCCGTCCCCAGTTATTGCGGTCTCCTGTTCATTGGCTTAACCCTTTTGATCTCACAGTGTCATATTAAACAAATATTTTGGAGCTGTGGCGGTTCTGTTTTACCACGAGAACTTCTATTCCCTATATAGAGGCTTTCGCATTTGAAAATGAATATGGAATTAACGTATTTCGGTCTGGTTCACACTTCCTGGTGTGAAAGCAAATGACTACTATAAATACATCCAAAAACTAGCTAGCAGGAAAGAGCTAGCTGTATCAACTGCACAGTGAACAACAATTGAGCCTGATTCATGTACGCAGCGACATCCTTAGCTCTTTAAATATAAGTTTTGATTCTTTAATTATGTGAGAAAACAACATGCACTTTTATTCACTGCGTACTATAAAATATGAGTTCTGGTGTTGAAATGGTTGAAAATGTGTGTGATTTCAAAGTTTTAGCCTGAAATGATCTAAATGAAATGTCCGGGGGAAATACATATGTGTCCGTTTTTCCTGAACGATGAAGAACTTTAAAATGTAGTACATTTTAAAATGTAGTACATTTTCGTTCAACATCATCCCAATTCTCGGTGACAAAAAAAAATACTCCCCATAGGCCCCAACGTGTTTTGTTGAAGTGGCACGCCATTAAATAAAGAAAATCACACCCACTTTCACAACTTATTTTTATAGTTTGTGTTATGACACCTCTTGTCTAATTTGGTTACTGTTAAATTAAGTTTCTTTTTCTTAGACATGCCACAAAGCGCAGCTGATTAAAACACTTTTATTTTCGGAGAAATCATTTCCTTACAATAAAATAAAACATTAATCCTGCTTATGCCTCATCTACATCTACAAGAGCACCCCTCCTCTTTTCTCGGGCCATACACAAAATGTGATGTTCCGTATTCTCTAGCAATGGACTCAAAAGTCATTTCCACACCTTCACTTACATGCAGCTCTGCTTGGGACCGAACCACTTCTGTCCTTAAATATGTCAGTATGTGAGTTATTTATTTATTTTTTTGCACGACCACCGTTTCTTAACCACAAGTGAAACTAGCACCAGAATTAATGTATTGAATGCAAATGAAACATGTTTGCATTGGAAACAAGTTAATGGGCACATTTCAACTGAATCCAGACCTTTTGAACAGGACACTTTCCATAACAGCGTCTCCTTTCTCCAAAAGAGCCAAACGAGAGCGGTCTATTATTAGCTCCTGACAAGCTCTAGTTGAGCAGTGATTAGTGACCTCACCTTGCAGGAAAAACACTGCCTCACCTGGCTTTGGTCAGATTAATGTGTCATGACAACCATCAAGTCTGAAGAGCGTCCTGTGTTTATCAATTCCAGACAGCACCGCAACATGCATTACCACAAGACTGCTTTATCAAGATGGACTCTTGATGTATCTACAATAATTACTAAATATAATCCGGCAAATTAAAATGATACAAATAAAAATAATAATCATACACTGTATACATACATACACTACATGACCAAAAGTATAAGGACACCTGCTCATTCCAACATCATGGCATTAATATGGAGTTGGACACGTCCCCCTTCGTTTGGCGTCCCCGGATCCACCCCACACCCCCCAAGACGGATGTGTCATGGTTCGTGGGTTTTTATTTTATTTTCCGTGGCGGTTCTCGTCCTTATTTCCTGTTTGAGAATCTATCAGATTTTTTCTATGTTCTGTTCCGGGGTTTGCTTTCCCTCATCATTGTTTTCACCTGTGCCTCTACCTGCGGGGTATTTAAGTTCCTCACTTCCGCTTCCCCGGTGCTTCTTTTGTCATTCGACATTGCATTGAACCGTATAGGTACTCTAGCGACCTCCTGATTTATAATAAACGCTGTTGTTGTTCACGGGGGGGGCTTGCTTTTTTTAGTTTCAGTATAGGTAATATTATTCCTCCTGTTAGCGTTCTGTGTGCTATTTATTTTATTCTTTGCTGTTCTCTCTGAGACAGTTTTCTTTGTTTGTTTCGTTTGTTTTACACTCTTCCGGCCGTCCGAACTTATGTGCCGAAGGTGTTCTTTTCTTTGCTAAGTTTCCCGTTTTGGCTCCAGTATTGAGCTCGGGAGATTTAGTTTGTGTTTCACTCGTTATTCGAGTTCGCCCTATTTTAGCGGGTTGATTTTCGTTTGGCTGTTTAGCCACAAGGTTTAGTTTACAGTCTTTTCTTTCTTTGCATTTATTCTGTTATTCCCTTTAGTGGTCCTCACTCGAGAGTGACTTGTTTCTGATCTCCCTACCTTCGCGTTTGATTATCCTCCACTGAAATCCATTACAGGATGGTGCCCTAGGTGACTGCTTATGTTGCCTAACTTGCCCAGCTTCATGCTGGAACTCAGGTCTGAATGATTAGCCAATAATATGGCCTATTAAAACTGAGCTCCTGAGGTGATTGGCTGAACCGTCTGAAGATGGACCAGGAGTAGCATCTCTGCTGATATGAAGAGCACAAAGAATGCAGTTCCCCTAGGGTTGGCCAATTAGATTCATAAGACGATTTAAGCTCCCATATCTGATCTTCTCCTGCCTATTTTTTATGAAATATCACACAAGTACATAAAAACCTTTCCATCAGCATCTAATGTGAAATGGGACAAGGGTACAATTTTACAGTTATACAGCTATTTTATGATGGCTGTGTAATGTCGCTCTAACTGGTCTGAAAATCTTTCAAAGCAATTATTCTGACAACCTTTTTAAATTGAACATGGCAGATAATGTGTATGATTGCTGCTTTTGGCAGAGTCCACACAGTGCCTCTGTTACATGATCATTTGATTTGTTAAGTGCATGTGGAGAGATGGAGAGCTCCATGGTTGCATCCAGTTTAGTTCAAAATAATGCACAGCTCTTCTGAGGCTTGCCCTAAGAGTAATTTCATTGAATATTGAAATATATATATATATATATATATATTTTATTATTAAAAAGGATTTTTACCAAGAGTGTAATTATTTTTATGCAATGTAAAGTCTATAAATGAAAACCTTTGGCTTCCAGTGCAAAGGATCGCCCAATAAAATCGATTGTTCTGATGTAAATGTAAGAAGCTCTTTTCTGCAGGCTTTCATAAATACCATATGCTACTGCTAACTATATAATAGAGACCTAGTAATGCATGGTGGTGGCAGTATTCATGAAATCATAGAAGACAAAGTCAACACTATTATCTTAAACACCCTAAATCCAATGCAAGAAGCCAAGAAGAGATATCTTTACAGGATTGTACTTCCTTTCAGAATTTAGCATAGTTATTACTTGTACCTTTATTGCTTTCACCATTACTGTTACTGGTTATTACAGTACTATTATTATTATTATTATTGTCAGTAATACCGATGTCAATAAATATAATACACTTTATGTATGGATTTGGGACTTCTCATTTCTGAAATAGCCACATGTTTTTAGCCCTCACAAAAAAACAAAGGGGTTCGATGTTACATTAGCCGCAGTCAATTCCCAGGTGTGACAATTAAAGAAAACAGCCACACAGAAAAGATGACATTTACCAATTCTAAGACTGCGCCCAGAGCGGCTCAGTGCTCCTTCCTCATTAAAGAGAACGAGAACTCACACTAGGTGACCTGTATTGTCCCTATTTTCATTATAAACCAATTTCTACACAAAATATGTGATATGCCCTTTTCTGTGCCTTTTCTCCATTTGCCTTGATACACTGTCACAATCAAAACACATGCATATTTTCAACCTTCCCCTCACGTTTGAAGCAGTCCAATAATGAATGTGTGTGAGAACACACTAATGCACGAAACATAAAAGCATAATCAATTATCTAATAATCCATTGATTTGTAAATGGTCATGTTTGTCAGAAAACCGTAGAGAATGGTCTGTGCCATTTACAAAATGTAGTCAGTTGAATTTATATATTACAATTGGGGGAGTTGTTACAAATTGAGATATGCTGTAACAAGACAAACAGGACTTTTAAAATCTATATTATATTATATTAGCCTACAGCGATAGTTATATTCTATGACAGGCACGTCCTTTATGGAATGAAATATACAAATAAAAATAAACATAAGATATTTGTTTATATGTCCACAGTCTGGAACATTGCACATCTGAGGTGTTTTGCTGCATATAGCTAATTTAACACTTCCATCACAATATTGTTCTCTGTTACCAGTTAAAGCAAGCCATTGAAGTAGCATAACAGCCAGTGATGATGTACCCGAACTTTACCACCTTATTAAAACTATTAATCCAAGAACTGTATGTACTGTATGCACAATAAATAATTTCACTGAAAAATAATTAACATGACCTCATTTGGTGGTTACATTGTTTTCTGTTGGCAACGTATTGCTCAAATGAGCGTGGCTCCACGTCACGTCACAGTTGATATAGTGAACAGAGGGCTCAGTGAGACAGAAAGTGCAGCGTAATGCTTCTCTTCACATGAACTCCAGAGAGGATGCACCATTTAAAAAGATCCGCCGCTCCGCGGGCCTCTTGGGCCTGCAGGCGTGCGCCCGCGTGACGGCGCAGAGATTAGGACCCGTGTCCGCGGGGAACCCCATGTGTGGTAACGTGTCCTTTTCCAGCGATCGGAAGGGGAAATCTACGCTCTGCACCGCGCAAGGCGGATTCCCCGAGCCCTCTTTCTCCAGAGAGAGAGAGAGAGAGAGACGCGCGGCTTGCAATCAACGTCGGGAGAGGCGTGCTTCAGCACAAGCCATCCCTCTCTAAAGATTATGAAATATATCTTTTTCTGCAACTGGGCAGAAAAGCAATCTAGGAACAAAGCGGAGGGTGACGGCAAAAACGCCCCGGCTGTGGAAGTGACCGGTACTAATAGAGAATAGAGGAGCGATATCCATCATTGTGTCCTTGAGCAGCTACGCACACAGCTGTTTCATTCTGCTGCCACGTGTGACCTCACTTCCTCCAGTAGCACCTCCCCATCCTCTGGAATATAAAAAAAAACACTTCTCCCAGGTCTGATCTTATGTGAATAACAAGCCCCATCAACAACGTGCAACACACAGATGGCTATATCATGATGGATGACTTCTGCGTCCCTGGTCATTAATCATTGGTCAAAACAGGAACGCCACAATGTGCTACTTATCTTGGCTGTGACCCCCTATTCATAAAGACATGTGTCTTTTAATATAGTGCAAAAGCACTGGCACCATGCCCTTCTACTGTCAAATTCTGTAAATTCCTATAAAGGTAAGTACTTGTTAGCTATATAGGGATTTTTTTAAATTACATATATTACTACAGTACAATGTTTAATGAGGGGTACCTAAAATTTGCCACAGGCATGGTAAGGTATATGGAGCCAAATAGCCAGTTTGCCATTAATCATAACCAACAGTAATACTTTGATTGTACATTTATGAGTGTTTATTTATTTCAGGCATGCCATTATGCTTGTAACAATCAGATAATGACGGTCGAAAGGGGGCCGGAGTCAATCTTGTTGTCATGGTAGGGGGCAGATTACATTTAGTCCACTGGTGTAATGGCTGGATAGGCTGCTATTTGTCTTCCCTTTGATGTCATATTAGACTTCTGGCAACAAATGAAGTGGATGTTTGCAAACAAGCGGATCAAGTGGAAATGTTCTTATTGTACTTGACGGGATAGGAATCCGTGAATAGTTATGTCATCAGACTTAGCCTGCTGTGATAATGTTGCGGACAAGATGTAGACAATTTTGGATTTTATTTTTAAAAGAAAAAAAAAATCCATAAACACAAACATATTGTTTTTATAATACAATTTCTCAGAGGAAATTATTTTTTTAAACTGGGAAACTAAAAAAGCCACAATTATTCACACCCCTGATAATAACTTTAAATAAAATCTAACAATAATACAGTTGGAGTTGGACGTTTACATACACTTAGGTTGAAGTCATTAAAACTAATTTTTAACCACAGATTTCATGTTAGCATTGTGATATAGTGAATTAAAAGTGAAACAATCTGTCTGTAAACAATTGTTAGAAAAAATTGCTTGTGTCATGCACAAAGTACTTGCCAACACTATAGTTTGCTGCCATGAAATTTGTGGAGTGGTTAAAAATGAGTTTTAATGACTTCAACCTAAGTGTATGTAAACTTCTGACTTCAACTGTATATACCAATAAGCTTTTTGGAAGGGTTGCCGGAAAAGTCTCTATTAATGACAATGAATGAAAATAAGCAGCTGGAATTTGCTATTGTATGTATTTGAAATGTGTGTTATGGTCATATAAGACCGAAATCTAGCTTTTTGGGCATGGTCACCAGCTGGCGTTTGGCATTGGAAGGATGCTTATATTGAAAATGCTGTTATAGCTGCAATGAAATATGGCGATGGATCTTTCGTGTGATGAGGGTGTTTTGCATCTAGTAGTCCTGGGAATCTTGTTAAGGTCAATGGACTCTTGAACTCCAGCAACTACCAAGACATTGTGGCCGAAAACCTGGTTCTCTCTGACAGGAAGCTCAAGCACAAATGATCCTCCCTTTTATTTATTTATTTATTCAAGTAAATTTGGCACCCAACGTGGAGCTGTACATATCCAATTGCCACCCTAATTTTGGAATGTCTAATTATCTGCAACCGCTGCTGCATTCATGCGCGAACCCCACTGCCAATTCGGGAGAGTGTAGACATCCGCGGTTCTCCTCCGAAAAACGTGGTGTCACCAGCTGCTTCTTTTTCATATCGCAGGAGTACAGCTAAGCTCGCATATAGTGGAATCGGAGGAGAACATGAGTGGCTTTAACGTGCGGTCCATAGGAGCCCGATCGACCAGCGGGGGTCACTAGATAGCGATGAGACGCAGACCACTAACGCCAATATCCCGACGCACGCACTCTATCGCCACAGTGGAATCCGACGGAAATGTCGTATCTCCATATCCAACGTCTCCATTTCCAGTTTCATCGCATTTTCAGCTTACCATTCGGCTAAGAACATTTTTTCAATGCAGGTTTAGCTAAAGGACTTCACGTGGATTTGCGAGGCATTTGTGAGAATCGTATGATAAAGTTAGCCTATAAGGCCTAATAAAGTACATGAATCATATTTATCATACACTTTATTTAAGTCTATAGCATTCAGAATGAGACAAGTATAACATGGGGGAATAATAGCATCCCTGCCTGTGATGAAAATTGGTCAAGCAGAGAAAGGGACGACGTGCACAGTGGGAGGGAAATCCCCCCGCCAGTCAATGCGCACACTATGTAATTTATCATGCGTATCATCTACGAACACCCACTTAAGTAGGTAGTATTAGCCTATTCATCGTATGTGAATAGCCTATATATTTTCTATATATAATAAAGGACACTGCCAGTTTGGTATTTAGCTCAAAAGGCTTAGTTATTTATCCCGCTGTGGATATAAAAAATATGTAAAATTGTGAGCTGTCTAAATCGACCGAGACTGCAGAATAAAGATACCATGTAAATTGTATCCATACATTTTAACAAATATCAACTTCAACACAATGAGACGACAAACTAACAATGCAAAGTTTTTTGGAAATAGAATTTAGACAAGCACCAACATAGGGACATACACACCTCTCCCCTCCCTTCCGTTTTCCTCTATGCCTCAAAAGTGCATGCCTCTCCACTGGCACCACTGGGTTAAGCGCAGCCGTGCATTTCCGCAGGAGAAGCGCGCAGTGCGCAGAAGCCGTGGAGTGAAAAAGCAGAGTAAAACCCAAGCAGCCTGCTTCTCTGCATCTCCCGCACCTGATTCCCAAGCCGAGTACTGATTTTCACACAAGAGGAGAAAGAGCAAGCACGCACCGTCTGTGCGCAACGGTGAAGAAAGGATCTAAGGAATTTAGTCATATTGGACGGGAAATCCAAGGTCGACTCAAATTCTTAATGAACTTAATGCATGTCTTCTATGCGCACCAGGAGAAGAAAAAGCGGAGGGTTGGCAACCGATGCGTGTCCAACACCAACGCATAAACCCCATCACAGAAGTATGGAACCTTCTCGTCAAAACTATGCTCTGCCGTTAACATTGTAATCGTTTTTTATGTATCTGAGAAAAAAAGAAGTTAATTGCCTTATGAACCCGCGCAACTTTAAACTCAAGGTGTGGATTTCCAGTTGAAACCATAACCATCCTTCATCTCTCCCGTCTAAGAAGAGCGAATGACTAATCAACGGCTCGCCAAAGAATTTACTGTACGGCGCAAACCTTCAACTGCAGCTGGTGCAGCGTAACTGCAAGTCCAGTGTCTGCTCTTTTTTTTTTTTACACAATTGCCCACTGGACAGATGACAGATTTGTATTATAATCCATGTCACAATATTTATGTTTGCAAGTATATTTTTTTCCTTTCCCCGTTTTGGAATTTGTATTTGTATTCTAAGGAAAGGCTGTGCGTTACTCCGTGACCGTTTCTTCTCAGGCGGCTGGCAGTTGAACTACTTCTCATTGCCTTGTTTTGGATACAGTTAAAACGCATACAATACAAGTAGTCTACTGCGTCAAGTAAAACCAAGGTACTGAGGGGGGGCAGACGGCAGTTTCAAATCCTAGAGATAATTTCTCTGACTCTTTCCTTCGTATTATGTCTGCACTTCGAAAGAAATTTGGGGACGATTACCAGGTAGTGACCACTTCGTCCAGTGGCTCTGGATTCAACCAGCCGGCGCCGGAGAAGAAGAAAAAGAGGCAGCGCTTCGTGGACAAGAACGGGAGATGTAACGTCCAGCACGGAAACCTAGGCGGTGAAACCAGTAGATACCTTTCAGATTTATTCACCACGCTAGTAGATCTGAAATGGCGCTGGAATTTATTCATTTTCGTCCTAACTTACACGGTGGCATGGCTTTTCATGGCGTCGATGTGGTGGATCATTGCGTACATTAGAGGAGATCTCCACCGAGCCCACGATGACAAGTACACGCCGTGCGTTGCCAATGTGTACAACTTTCCATCGGCGTTTTTATTTTTTATCGAGACAGAGGCTACCATAGGCTACGGCTATAGGTACATAACGGACAAATGTCCGGAAGGGATAATTCTGTTCCTTTTTCAGTCTATCCTGGGATCAATTGTAGATGCCTTTTTGATTGGCTGCATGTTCATAAAGATGTCTCAGCCCAAGAAAAGAGCAGAGACTTTAATGTTTAGTGAACATGCGGTTATTTCAATGCGAGATGGGAAACTGACTCTTATGTTTAGAGTTGGCAACCTACGCAATAGCCATATGGTCTCTGCACAGATTCGCTGCAAATTACTGAAAGTAAGTGCCATTCCTCCATGCATTTAACACTTTTTTTTCTTCCAGGAAAACATTTATATATAGGCTAACTTATTAGCTGGTCTAAAGCTACCTGAATACGTCAGAACAAGATCCAGAACAAGTAGTAGGCTAATAATACATTTATTATCTTCTTTAGTGAAAGTGCAGTTGCAAGCCTATTTGTGGACAGTTTATTTATTTATTTATTTATTTATTTATTTTGCATTCGTGTTTTACAATTAAACCAGTTAAGTTTATTCCCATATTTGCTGTGGCAATATTATTATCTTAATATCATAATCCAAACAGTCCATTTGGTTGTTTAATGTTTTGCAAATGTGCAGTTGTACTTGACACAAAATAAAATGAAACAACTATTTATATGTACAGTATTTATTTATGTGTTGCATGTATTTATATCAGTTTTCTTTCAATAGGCTATGCTATACTTTATTTCATCAATATTATACATGTAGAATGTATGAGAAAAGGCATATCACAATCTTGATGTCAGACATTAGACTTTTTTGTAGCAAATGCTAGTTTTCAGAAGCCTTTTAAAAGTGGGGCATGTATCAGTTTACTTTTAATAGGCTACTTTACTGATGTAATTATACATTTATAATTCATGGGAAAAGGAATAATCTTCTCATAATCTTCATGCCAGACATTAGACTAGGAAATCCTAATTTTCAGAATAATAGTTTTCAGATGGTTTCTTGAAATACAATTTAATCATTTGGTTTTGGAGCCTATAATCCAAAATAAAAGATAAATAAACCCGCCAATTGTATGTAATTCATGTTAACCTTATGGGTAAAAAAATATTTTTGATGAATCTTTTAAAAACTCAGACCTTTACTTTGAAATCCATCTCTGTCCATCTTTAAATGATTGATGGCTTTGATTACTGACAAATGTGAATTGCTGTCAGCATGGCTCAGTGGATAGCAGTGATTACTCTGATATTTCCTTTCTTTCTACACGCTGATTTAGTCGCGGCAAACGCCTGAAGGCGAGTTCCTTCCACTGGATCAGCTAGAGTTGGACGTGGGCTTCAGTACCGGGGCGGACCAGCTCTTCCTCGTTTCACCGCTCACGATTTGCCACGTGATCGACACCAAGAGTCCGTTTTACGAACTCTCTCAGCGATCTATGCAGACCGAGCAGTTCGAAATTGTCGTAATCCTGGAGGGAATTGTTGAAACCACAGGTAAGTGAGCCCAACATGGTTCGGCCATTTTATTTCATAACTAGTCGACAACAGGAGACATATTTCTAAATATTTAGATTCTGTTGGATTATATCATAAGGGTGACCCCTTGGCAGTAACATAGACTATTTCAGCTTCTTTGAAATGTAGAATTGTGACATGGTGAGAATGTTTCACTTTTAGAAGGTTTTGCATTTCCCCCAGCTTGTCTAATCTATGTGTAAACATATATGTCAAGCTTAGCAGGCACCTGCTGTATCTAGGCCACAAAACGTCAGAGAGTTCATCCTATAGCCTATAAAAGCAGAGGTAATTGATGTGGGTGGAGAGCTAGGTCAAGGGGTACATCACATTAGAGATTTACTGAATGGTTTCAAAGGTGTAGTTAACTCAAATTGAATATCTTTGAGCAGTCCTTTCACAGCACTGTCCATACATCAAGAATGGTGCCAATTAAAATTATGCTTGAAGCAGAGCCCTAAGTTTCCATTGCTTGTATTAGAACTGCCCTTTTGGTCTTCATCTCTTAAAAGATGGTCATACGAGAAATTATTCTTGCAGTTTGTATAGATTACATGGTCAGTGTCTATGCATTTGTCAGTGCTAATGTTGGGGGAGACATTGTAGTTCATTGAACAAGGGTAACCTAAATTGCACCTCCAAAACCTGACCATCTATTTTGTAGGGTATGTGCATGTTTAGCTTTTGTGACAAACAAATACATTATGTAATGCAATTCTGGATGGATAATTATTTTTCAAAGAGGGAAAATGATTGAAATGGAATGTTTTTCTAGATGTACCTACTTTGCAGATTGTTATATAATTGTGCTGAATAATTTAAAATGCATGCTGTTCATGCCGTCATAGAGTATATTCGACTTAAAATGGAGGTCCGCAACACATATTTCAAGCCTAGAACAGTGTTGCCACTTGCTTGATTGAATAATTTGTGGTTGTATACAATAAGCAGGGGCCTCACTCTTCTGTTTTAGAGAGATATGAAGTATCAGATGATAGCATCAGAAGTGAATGCACGAAAATACATACACAACAAAACGATTAAAAGCAATATTAAATCAGCAGTAATCTATTATATATTTGTTGCCTGTGTTTGATTTAATTTTATAAAGCTGTAATCCTGCTGTAATGAGATAGTTTTTTGTTGCGAGCAAGTAACTGAAATATTCAATTTAGTTTCCTATTTAAAGCCCTGGACGGCACAGTGATATGAAATGGTTTTCACTTTATTATGGAGTATGGCTTTTTATCAGAGTTGATATGCCTGTTTGTCTGCTTAAAAATGCGCTATAGAAATAATGCAATTACAGTGAACAACCACATGACGTAGCTTAACCTATTATTCTAAAAAACAGCATCAATAATAAAGTGATAGTGGATGGATAATGGATAGTGCTGCTTTCTGTTGGGCAAGTTACCTTCATTTCTCTACAGGCAATTTTATACACGGCTGTGAGTTACAGTGCATTTTCCTTACGTTTTTAAGGAAGTGCTTACAGTGCTTTTTTACGTGAGCCACGTCTATTTAACGAGGGATAAAATGTAATTTTATGTTTTCTGGTACAAAGATTGTGTTAGGCCTTCTTTTTTTGCAAACTAAATAATTAATCTAATAAGGTTAAACCCGCCTCGGCGAGCTTGTCTCGCAACTGTGGCGTCACAAAATTCTTCAGCGTGATCCAGAAAAGGAGAGCGATTATCTTGAGCTGCGGGGCTAATATAACTGTAAAACGTTTTGGAAATCTTTTTTTGGGAACGGCATGAAAGGGTTTGTGCAATTATGGCTGCGCCACGAGGCTGTGACAGTCATTATGTAAGTTAAGAGAAGCAATGTGAAGTCTTTTTGAGTTCTCTTCCTCGTGAATTGTACTCAGGAATCGCACTTCATGCCGATCACACATCATTTCATCGGTCTGTCCACAGAAAGGAGTTTTCATGTGCTCAGCCACATAAGAGCTCTTTCCCATTTGTCCACATGACAGCTTTTCACCGGCTCGCCATATAACTGTTTTTTCCCCCTCACACTTACCCACATAACAACAATTTTTTAACCATTTGTCCAAATCTCTGCTTTTTCTCCCACTTGTTTGTGTAAACCCCCTTTCACCCACTCGCGCACATAACCATTTTTTTACCTGATCGTTTGTCGCCCATTCATTCACATCACATCTTTTTCAGTCACTGCTTTTTCATCAGTTCATCTCCATACATACTTTCAAGGTTACATGACGTACTTTTTCTTTTCCATAAATATGGTTATACACATTATAGCTTACCAGCCAGTCCAAATTCATATTTTTTTAACACCCCTAATATGTACATAATTACTTTTTCACAGAACAGACTTAACACCAGCCTGTGAACATGAGATATTTTTCACTCATTTGAACAAAGTTTTTAAATTTTATTTATCTGCTCATCCACATTACAGTTTTTGACATTCACATGAGCATAAGTTTAGCATCAACTCATACGACACTTGATTCAAATGCCAGCATGATTCTTATAATTCTCATTATCTTGACGCACTTAACGTTACAGTTGCCTACGCACTTTGTTATAACATAATACATAGGCAAGTAGGTTGTACGCATTGTGTAAGTATGGCCTATTGGGAAAAACCTTTGACATTTAATTTGACATGTGGACTTGTGGACATGCGCATTGTTCTCTAAGAATGGGCATAAGGATGCATTGAGTTTGACAAGGAAACATATCAAAGCCAATTTCCTTTCCCCTTTCAAACCACAGCACGTATGATACAAAGTAGGCATTGAAAAAAACCCCAATGTTCATTTCAAGCACTAGCAAGCCAAGTCACCTATGCTGCATTAAAAAAGGTAGTATTGATTTTAAAGCTGGTCTTTTTTCGTTCTAGGAAATGCTTGCCTTTTTTCATGTGGGAAATCATTACTTTTATCTCTGTCAATCTGTTCATTCATGACCTATAATGGTTCTTTTAAAATGGATATGTCACAATACTTAAGATGAAAAAGGCACATTCTGGGCCTGAAAGAGCTCTGTAACATAGTATCTTTGACTTTTTTACTCATCTGCAGTAAAAAAATAAACAAGATAGCTTTTATTAAAGGATATTGTCATGTAGTGTAATTGATGTATCCTTCTTCCACAAAGTTATGGAGACGCCATTGTTCTGTTGCTATAGTCACTACCATCGCCATTCGGCAGTTACACACTAGTGTTAATGTGTAGAATTCTGAATCATATTGTCATGTTTCATGATCACTTTGGTGAACGTACTCATGATTTTTGATTTTCCAAGATATAAGTTCTTTCCCACTCCCACAGAAGTAAATAACTGAAAAAAAAATAAAACTTTGAATATCTCCTAGCATAAAACAACAATATATGAATAAAATTGTTATGGACAGTTTTAGTCTCCAGACGCTTTCAGTTCGGGCTATTGAAACTGTTTCCATAGTAACCATTTTTTTGTCCTTGAACATTCAAGATCTCAGCACTGCACCTAAACTTACAGTTTGTGTCTGTGGAATGGATATAAAAGATTGAAACCTAAATCAGTATTACACTAGGGTTCTGATATTGTGTTAGCACAATGCACAGTGTTGTATTACATTAAACCCCATTAGTAAGCTATTCACTGGAGTATTCACTGGATAATATTCTAAAAATAGAATAAAATATATGCATTGTGTCGTATCTAGACAGTACACAGACATGCATTCAGTTGTGTGATTATTTTAGCTTAGCGGTAATTGCATTTATTTTTTAATACATATTCTATATATTTCAGTGCCAGGAGAAACTGTCAGGAGAATTAGATAACAATCTGCAAATGTGATCAGAATGGCAGATCTAAGTTTGTAACCATGTTGACCGAGTAATTCCATGTGTAATTTGTTTTCTAAACTCTTTCTTGAAACACTTTTCTGTAGCTTTGCAGTGCATGTCACATTCTATGTAAAGTGTGTTAGCATGCAAGTGAGAATTTGTGATTTGTTGACAGCCATGGAATTATGAAATTGTTCGTCCAATGAGACAGCACATACAGACATGAATTTTACAACCTATCTACAGAAACAAAGTGAAAAGTAAATGATAATTGTACTGTTTATGAGCCTCTGGTAAAATTGGAAGCAAGGCTGAAGCTGTCTCTCCAGGGCAAGATCGTTGAATCACCGATGGAACATTGGTAATCATTTTCAGGCCAACTTTACAGATGTTAAATTACTTGGACTACAATTGATTCACAATTCCTCCTGCCAGAGTAGCACACCAATTATGTTGAGCTACCATATAATTTCGTACAGAGATCCTGGCTTTGTCTCTGTTAAATCGGGAGATTTTCACTGAAAGCTTCATTGGAGATTCTCCCCTTACAGAAAAATGAAGTAACGCGCGATCGACCAAAATCACAATGTTGTCACCAGCACGGTTCTCTCGTTTGTAGATCTAGTTCTCTGAGTCTCTCTGAGTTTGATAATATTCGTTCCTTTGCACGGGTGTCTGCGATGTGCAGCGATGTTAAAATGCAGTGTTGAGAGTCGATTTCACATCCACCAAACCAAACACAACATTGCTTTTGGAGTCTTAGAGAATTATTTTGTTAATGGCTTTGCTTCTTTTAAAATCGCTTAAGAGAAACCCTAAATGAGCATTTTCTACAGGCTCTTAACGGCGTTTCCTCAGGTACCGAACGTGTTCACTGGTCCCTTGACCGTGCTTTGAACGCGGAGTGGTAACTGAGCGGTCAGTATGATGACTTCACATTCAGTCCCCTTAACATTACTGTGAAGTGGACTGGAAAGTATGCTCACTCAGCATCCACATCTAATATGGAGAAACTATCACTGGAAGTTCACAATTTAGTCAGCGTTTCTGTGAGATTTCCCTTCGTGTGCCTTATCGTTCATTATTTTGAGTAGTTATGTCTCTTTCGGTTTTCTTTGGAGTTGTTGCTTATTAGTTTGAAAATACGTTCAAACTTATTGGGAGGAAAGGCGTGTTTTTACATTCTAATGTGGTTAATAATTAAATTAGGCCTCAGAAAATTATGCGATATTTTTTAAAAATACATAGGTCTATTGAATGGTAAAATAGGTATATTGAATGCAGTTCTAATCTCTGCAGGACATATTTGTTCTGCTATTTTTATCTGTGCATATGCCTGTTTGTATTACCATTAAGTTGCAGAAAGAGATATTGATTATGTAAGAACAGTAATTATGAAAAATTTAATTATTATTATAATTATTTTATATATTAATGCAGTGCAGGAGACATTTCTAAGGTTATTTGTTGTCCATATAAATCTTAATTATTTCTTAGGCCTTTTACTGATTGTATTCAAAATCATATTAAAGGTTGACTCACATATTTTCCTCAGGCGAGAAAAGGAAAACTAAGCAATCATAAAGCATATATTATATTTGTGTTGTTTTCAATGAATCTTAATTTAGAGCTCGGCCAGACATATTACTTCCGCTTTCAAAGACATTAAGAGTGAGTACCTGCATTTAAACTTTGTCATGTGATGATGTATGCAGCGGTTAAATATTAATCATGAACAGTGTTGTGCGGCTGCTGCGTTGCTATATTTAGCATCATATTTTCTGCTGCGAACGTTCAGTATGCACAGAGCACAAAGCTCTCGACTGAGCACAACATTTGTTCATCATCCGATTGTATTGAAAACAAACATTCTATTTGTATTCGACCATGGAAGGACGATCAGCCATTCTGGTCTATGAACAGCGTAAACGCTACAAAGTTGCGCAATAAAACATTAAAAACAAAACATAAGAAAGAGCCAGCAGTCGCTATACTGAATGTTAAAATAGAGGCACCGTACAATTGCACATGGTTGTCCTATGACCACTGTAATAATGTATTGACAGACTCTTGATAGATGCAGCTCACACAGTCTTATACCCCCTCCATTTTAGCTGTAAGCCATTTTGTCATGATTCACTGGTATTTGATGAAAAATAGAATCTCGCTGTTGTTGTGTTTGTGGGTACTCTATTATGGCACAGTGTGTGGGTGGTGTAGGAACGATTTTTGTGCATTAGAATAGATTTTACAAGAGTTGTTAATATATATATATATACGCATGTATATGTGAAAGCATATGACTGTTGTATGCCCCCCGCCCCCCAAAAAAAAATAATGTAAAAATAAATATGTCTTTAAATCTAAAAAGTAGGTTAGCAGTTAACCAACTAGTTTTGGACTTATCAAATATAAATACATACATAGCACAGCATATCTGTTCACACAGTGACTCTCAACGCTCAGTAAGTATAAGCCAGTGTCCTTTAGTACCATTATACAACGGATAATGTTTTTAAGCTGTCCTCATATTTCTAGGGACTGATTATATGAGCTTTTTCTTCTCTCTTGGCTCTTTGCAGTGTTTACTGCCGATAACTATTGCAGAAAAACCACAATACTCTAACTTCCCATCCAGGGAATAATAACTGGCGGGATGGAAATTAGGAGACAAATAACAATCTCAGTTAATTGAGACGGTGGCATTCGCATCCGCTCAGCTCTCGTGTCTGAACGAGACTAATTAGAAATGCAAGGTATTAGGCCTTCTGAAATACAGTATGAAAATCAACAGCCGAACGCACGGCTGCCGGGGCGATCAGCTGGTAAAAAAAAAGAGCCGTCGTTTTGTGTGTTTAGCTCGGCTTTTCAACACACTTCCTTTCATTGTTTTCAGGAGTCTCGCAAATGTCTATTTGAGCTTTTCTCAATACTTCCCTTAAACTGAAGACTCAATGTGAAGGCCAATGCAGTGGTCTCGTCTTATCGTTCTACTTTCGCACGAATCATTTAGTGACTTCACCTGGTTTTGTATTTGTTACAGTGAGTAAAAAAATAAGTACAAAATATATGACCAATCAGTTGTGCTTAGAGAGCACATGTTCGCTAATCATGCATATTGCTATAACCTATCATTGCCGTCATTGTATTGAACAAGATATTTCGTTCTCTCTTGAGCATTATTTGAATAATGGTCTTCAGTGGTGTGAAATCACACGCACGGCTATGGAAATACTGCAAGCATGCGTCCATTACAATTATGCAGTCAGAAGAGTTAACTTTATTTTTGTAGCTCTTTGCAGCTTGTATTTGTATGATACTTGTTTAACACAAACTATGCAATCTACATGTAACGAAGATTATTCACGTAGCCAGTAACTGGTAATGTGCTCTCTTGGGAAATTAATGCTACATTTTATCTGGAAAGACATCTCGGGCTGAGGCAAACGAATCAGTGCACCGTCAAAATTGCTGTGTGTGCCTGGTCAGGCCTGTGAAATCCAGGTGACCGGGAAAGCGATAGAGCTCTTGATAGGTAGGAGTTATTGAAAAGCAGAGGGGTCCCAGGAGAGAAGGGCCGTAATTAATTGTGAGTGATTTACACGCACGGCGTCTCCTCTCCTCGCTTTTCGGTGCGAACCACTCCTTTCTTGTCCTCAGTTCAAAGGGTTAATTCTGGATCAGCTGGGAAGTTGGGCATCTGTGCAGGTGAAAGCAGGAGCCTCCAATTAAAGCTAATGTGCCCAGGATCAGTGTGCAGGCGGTGCCTTCTATTTTAGAAGTCTGTCACACCTCTCCCCACAGAGTATCTATTTTACACTAAAGGCACATAGCTAATCAACATGCAGCATACTGTACAAAAGCTCCCATCGAGCATGATGCGTTTGAGCATTTTGTAGATCTCTCCGTGTTCCTTGTGCAGTCCAGCCTTCTCTTTTGTGTTCACATATGTTCATATTCTAGCACATACTTGCATACTACAGATCACATGTTCATATTCTAGCACGTACTTGCATACTACAGATCACATGTTCATATTCTAGCACGTACTTGCATACTACAGATCACATGTTCATATTTTAGCACGTACTTGCATACTACAGATCACATGTTCATATTCAAGCATGAACTTGCATACTACAGATCACATGTTCATATTCTAGCACGTACTTGCATACTACAGATCACATGTTCATATTCTAGCACGTACTTGCATACTACAGATCACATGTTCATATTCTAGCACGTACTTGCATACTACAGATCACATGTTCATATTTTAGCACGTACTTGCATACTACAGATCACATGTTCATATTCAAGCACGTACTTGCATACTACAGATCACATGTTCATATTCTAGCACGTACTTGCATACTACAGATCACATGTTCATATTCTAGCACGTACTTACATACTACAGATCACTTGTTCATATTCTAGCACGTACTTGCATACTACAGATCACATGTTCATATTCTAGCACGTACTTGCATACTACAGATCACATGTTCATATTCTAGCACGTACTTGCATACTACAGATCACATGTTCATATTCTAGCACGTACTTGCATACTACAGATCACATGTTCATATTCTAGCACATACTTACATACTACAGATCACATGTTCATATTCTAGCACATACTTACATACTACAGATCACATGTTCATATTCTAGCACATACTTACATACTACAGATTCGCTTTCCCTGATGCCGTTGTACTTGTGAACGAGGACCTAATGCAGCGTAAACTAGTGTGAGAATTGTGCAGCTCGCGGCTCGATGAATTGAAGGGCGCGAGGGAACACAGTTCCGTGTCCAATCAAGGGAGAACGGAACGGCGGACCTGACAAGCTCCGTTAATTCCTGGATCAGATTGAAGATGAATGAGGAAGCTGTGTTTTAGTCACTTCATGAATTCCATGGCTCAGCAGCAGAAGTTTTTATGAAGATTTGTTTAAATTTTTTACCAACCTCAGGTTGAGTACTACTGGCAGGATCAGCTATGACTGGATTGTGTTAGACACAGAACAAAAACAAAAAAACATGGGAGCATTCAAATTTCTGAATATGTCTGAGGCACAAGCTCAATGGTAAACAAATCTATGCTGCATTCTACAGGGAATGTATTCACTTTTTAAGTGAGGCAGATTTTGTATATTGGTTAAGGATTATCGTTGTTATTGTTCCATTAATTTGCCATTTATGGCTGACCATTACACGCCTGACTGCAGAGCACCAAGGTTATTATAGGTTTGTCTTTTCCATTGGTTTTTATTTCGACACTATTTTTAAAATTTAATTTACAATTCAGTTCATTTTCAGTTCAGGTCGAAGTCATCTTTGTTCGTTTTTACATAATTAATATATTGGGGATCCATGCTTTTTAGTGTTCATGTCATTTAGTTTTATTTTCAAGGGGAGAATGTATGTTTCAATTAAACTGATGTAAGAATTAAACATATTTGCCTTAACTAAAAGAAAGTGGGAACATCAACAGAAAATGGACACTGGTGCTTTTAAAATATTTATTCAGTGGTGATTTTGCTCTGGATAAGAGCATCTTCTAAACGCCTAAAATGTAATAGAACATAATTTGCTCAAATGAGTAACATTTTAAAAAAATCTGTGAAATATTTCCCAATTTAAATGACTAACAACCTCCAATTTAAGGTAAGATAGATCTTGTCAACCACAAACGGCAAGATTACATGATTGTTCGAATAAGCAAATAGGCTAATGTCACCATGACAAATAACTTTAGATCACTTTTAAAAACAGACACTCAAATGTATAGTACATTGTTGGTAATATAATCATAGTAATAACAGAATGCCCTTTGTCTCTTACACCAGACACTGGGCTTTGGTGTGTGGACTTCTGCTGTAATAGCTAGGAATGTTTTATCAGTTATGTCTAACCTCGAAAAGTCTATGGTTAGCGGGATGATAATGCATAAGCTTTTCGCCATCTATTGACTCGACTACTTAGAAGCCCAACAGGCAAGCCACTCACTTTTATTTTTTGAATGACCTCTTTATTTCAATTAATTTTTGAGGCAAAAGTTCTAGTTTCTAGTTTGTGTTTCTTATTTCTAAGTACTGTATATTTTTTTCATGACTAGTTTTTGTTTTCATTTACAATAATAGCATTGCATGGCACTAGATTATTGTGCTAGTGTTTGAGCACACATATTATAAAATTATTTATCATGTCAAATGTCAAGAAATCAGAGCAAAAAAGCGAAAAATATGTCCTGCTTATCAAATGAATAAAAGCCTCGGTTCCTGTTATGTCAAATGCAAGCCTCCGGCCTAGCATGTCATCTAGGGTGTTCACAGCCAATGGTCTAAACTGGCAAGACATGTTTACAGCCAATGTCTAAACTGGCAAGACATTAAAACCCAACAGCCAGTCAATGATAGGCTCAGATTTGGTAGACCACAAGTCACGATCACGACCCCGAGATTAAGACATCACCCTGGATTTTTGTGATCCTTCTCGCCGGGTTAGACTGCATCAGAAACGCATGGTCGCGTCAACCTGCAATCCAGCATTTCAGCTGTACGGAGGGGAATATGCTGTCACTATTTGCACACCAGGTGGTGAGCATGTGTTCAGTACTATACAACAATGGCATCGGTGACATCTCGTGCGGACTTTGCAGCAACGGAGCCAATTAGGCCGAATTAACTTTTTTGTATGGTCATTTGCAAACATGACACACACAAAACCATACAGCAACCGTTGTGCGACAGACTCATTTACAGGGAAGACCAACTATGGCTGGCACTTTGGTTCCCAGGTGAGGCAGAGCAATTCTGCCCATGAGTAAGGTGCATAACCTGTGTTGTTTTGTCATATATCCAAATATATAAATAGATAATAAGTAAAATGCAAACAATGTGTCAGGATGAGGGTTTTCATCTGATGGGAAAATAATAATTAGCATAAGAGGAACAAATTATCTCTGTGTTATTGGGAAATATGCCGGGAGTTGCACAATTCACGACTCCCGTACAGTAGTTATGCCGCAGAACAATTTGTATAATTTACAATGTGAGGAACCAGCGATCAAGGATGCATTACACCCTCCAGATGAACTGTTTGTCATTTCCAAGGGTAAACACAGTAATTGGATCTTTAGGGATTTGTCGGGTCCCTGAGGGAGGGTAATAAATCGTTGTTGGAGGGGGTTGCACTGGACGGCCTGGTACCAACACAACAACAAAAATGTTCATCTCGCTGGTAGAGCCGTCATCGTGCTTGGAGGTTCAGTTCTGCTTCTGACATCATCTTTGTTTTTTTTTACAGTCTTTTTTTAAATCTATTTTTTTGATATCTTCTAATGTGATCCACGCAGGACCACCATCAAACCTTTTATGCCTTGGTAGAATTATGCCTGTAGTGAGCTGTCCAGCGGCTATTTGAATGATATTTTACATTGATAGTGGTTTTATTTATTGAAGAAGAGAGACGTTCTGTGTTTAGAGTGGATTTTTACTTGGGTGGCATATCTTGTATGGTAAATGTGTATCCTGTATGATATCCTCTGAAGACCCGGCAATTAATTCCTGTCCTCTGTAGAGGACATTAGTCTCTGGTCTTAATCTCAAGAACCATACATTCTCCTATGCTGCAAGCTACACTACAATAATATTTTTAAAAGTATTTTCACTGCAACGTGTTTTGTCATATCGTCCAATGTATTTGTATTATGTCGAAAACAATTTAAATACTTATTTCTTTTCTGCCAGGCCTCAGGCGGGGTTTTTTTAAACAATGCCTTACTTTATGGATAATATGAAAACTACACGACATAACGGCTGCAGTGGCGTGACGCTGTGTTCTGACGTCACAAGGTGACAGAGATTAAGTTGACCCTGGTCTGGAGGAGAGGGCAGTGGAGTAATGTTTTAATGGCATAACTGGACCGGGCACGGGTGGAGTCACGTGACCACAGGCAGTGTTTGGGTTGGACGGGGTTGTGCATGAAAACATGAAGATAATGAAAGGGAGTGGCAGAAACAGGGCAGGCTGCTTCCCCTGACACACCGTCTCCCCCCTGGAATTGGCGGACTCAACCACTGAATTTACAATTTGGTAATATTGCGACGTCCGCTGCGTGCCTCTAATGGTTTTGGACTGATTTTCATTGTCGGGAACTTCAGTTCATTACGTACAACTTCGCCCGTCATGGTAAATAAACACTGAAGTTTTATTGTGGTTTAGGGTATTGCTGTTGTCGTTGTCCTGCGTCTCAATTATTGAGGAGGATGTTGACTGTGCCTTGAGAAGAAAGCTATTCTTGCTTTGATCAGATGTAATTTCAAATGAAATGCAAGTAAAGGAACAGCTGAATAGTTCTTCTCCGGGACAGATATTAACAATACTAATAACATAATAACATATATTATATCAGTAAAGGGCAAATGGATGGATTATTATTGTGATCATGTTCTGTTGTGATTTTCGGTTGGAGAGGCTGGATTGGGGGTTTGCCGTCCAAGTTAATAATAATAACTTTATTTATATAGCACTTTTCATACAGAATGCAGCCCAAAGTGCTTTACATTATACAATGAGTAATAACACAAGTAAAAACATAAAAATAGTTCCACACAATGCAAAAATCACAAGTATAATAAAAATAGGTAAGGTGAATAGTTAAAAATAATTAAAAATTAAAAGGAGTTAGTTAAAAGCAATATTAAAAAAATATTAAAAAGTAAGTCACCCTTCTACTGGTTTGACAGCAATAAAGATCTCTCCAATCACCGGCGAGTGTGGAATAATTTCATTCGTGCTTCTTCGTTAACACATTATGCCCTAATAAAACTTTAGTACTAAATGTAAAATGGGCCAGAAATCAGGCAGTAATTACTGTAGTTTGAGGTGTGATGAGGGCGTGACTCCTGATTGGACAGTTAGACTCTGAACCAACATTGCCTTTTGTTTTAAAATAACTTATATGGTTGATGAAGCGTGTAGTGGAACCTATAGTGGCAGCAGAAACTGTACTCTGTTCTCTTGTTAGCTGAGTGCACACTTTGACCTAATTGATTTACGTACCTCATTTTTCTGTCAGCCACAGATATGTGTTTCCAAGAGTTTTTGTCCTCCCATTTTTTCAGAGTAGTTTTAAATAACTAGGATTTTTTTTTTTTTTTTTTACAAAATTCCAATAGATGTCCAATAGGTCCAAAAGTGTATCTTTTTGTTTTGTAGAATTTTTATTTTGATTCACTCAGAGGTTCTAAGCCAATACTTTGACCCTTGGTGTGTTTATGAAGCCCCACCAGAGGGTTCATTAGATACATTTTGAGGAAAGGTACAGAGACTGAATATTACATGCTCCAGAATGACAAAGAAAAAGACCCGATGCCTAGATGAACATTTGACCTTAACTTTGACTATAATGTGAATGCATTTTATGTAATGTATAGTAAAATAAACAACGGGCATGAAAAAAACTCATTGTTTGAGCTCCATTGAACATTGGTTGAGCTCCATTGAACATTGAATTCTGTGACACGACGTGCTCGTGCTTATCAAGTCCGCTGAATTGTCATGTTTATCTGGATGTCAGGAGACCTTAACATCAGAGAAAGAAACATACTTCACATTTTTTTAAATGAATCATGCATCCTTAACAAAGGACCACCTGAAATACTTGGCCTAAAAAAAACACCCACAGCCTTCTATTGTGATTGGTCAGAACTGACCAACTGCGAGGTTTTGTGTAACTGTCCATAATCCCCAAGTGATGAGTGTTGCACTGTGCTTCTAGTGTTTGGGTATGTCGCAGTATTGATTGACACTTGACTAAAATGTCCCTGAAATCCACATTAATCGAATTGGGAGAAAGCGCGTTGGCCTTTGAATATTTTGTTCTTCGGAGTCATTTCTTACAAGATCATTCTTTGTGATGCCTGTTTCTATTTCAGGGACAATGCACTGGCATGGTTTATACATGAGCCACTGAGAGGAAATATTTGCTGTTTTTTGTTTGCATGCATTTTGAGTTTAGCCAATACATGGAAAATGTCCCACATGCCACCATAGTTACTTGGTTCAGTTCAGTGGCATCAGTTTGATGTTTGTTTTGGTTCCTTAAACTGCGTTTGTAATAGTCACGTGGCAAAACGTAGCGGGGATATTGGAACTTTTCTTCCAGATCTTCTTCAATTTAGAGACACAAAATGGACACTGGCGCAAGCTCTGCTATGTCTAGAGCCCCTGTTATATTACCGCCTGAGCATTCAGGCTCTCCCTATTTTACAACCCCCAGTGCTGCACATTTTTGCATAATTTCTCTCAAGCAATACATGTCCTGCTTGTGTTTTCCCCACCGTATTTCCTTCTGTGTGTTGCTACTCCTCAAAGTGTCTCAACGGAAGCCCCTGGACATGACCTTTTGCGAATTCAGCGAAGGCCAAAAAAGCATTTATAGTGCACTGAGCTCTATTTGTCTGCGGAGAAGAATTCCTAAGAAGGAGGTCACTAAGACCAGTACAGTATCCTTCTGTGCTTAAAACCTTCACACTTGATGGTGGTCACCATAGAAACACATCATCTCTCATTGAGGTACAACTGTGCTCATATTATAAGCGAGTCATCATTTCCCTTCTAATATACACATTTTAGAATCTTGCATTCAATATATAGGAGCTTTGGATGTTGCTGCCTCCCCTCCCCCATTCATACCTTCCCTTCCCTCACACCATTCTGCACTGCGTATCCATCCACTTCACTAGTGCCAGCGTTTAATATTTCATTTAACTGAGGCTGAAAGTATGGGATCTTTCTACCTTTTTGGAGAAAAAAAAAACAATGCAAGGTTTTTTTTTATTCTGGAAAGGCAGAAACCAATGCCAATGAATACAGTACATACAGTGCCCTCCACAATTATTTGCACTTCTGGTAAAGATGAGTAGAAATGGTTATAAAAAATGTGCTTAATCTCACATTGAAAAAATTAGAAAAATCCAACCTTTAGTTGAAGTAAATTTATTTTGAGAGAAAAAATCCCTCATCAAGAAATAATTATTTTTAACAAAACCACATGTGCCACAGTTATTGGCACCCCTGCATTTAATACTTTGTACAACTTCCCTTTGCCAATAAAACAGAGTCTTTTCCCGTGACATCTAATAAGGTTGGAGAATACAGAGCATGGAATCTGAGACCATTCCTCTTTACAGAATCTCTCCAGATCATCCAGAGTCCTAGGTCATCTCTTGTGCACTCTCTTCTTCAGCTCAGCCCACAGGTTTTCAATGGGGTTTAGGTCAGTGAACTGTGATGGCCATGGCAGAAGCTTGATTTTGTGTTCAGTTAACCATTTTTGTGTTGATTTGGACGAATGTTTTGGATCATTGTCCTGCTGGAAGATCCAACAACGACCCTGTTTTAGTTTCCAGGCAGAGGCAGCCAAATTCAGATTAAAAATTTCCTGGTATTTCATGGAGTTCATGATGCCATGTACCCTAACAAGGTTCCCAGGGCCTTTGGAGGAAAAACAGCCCCACGACATCACGGAACCTCCACCATACTTAACAGTGGGGATCAGGTTATTTTCGGTATAGCCATCATTTTTAGGCCAAACCCACCTTGAGTGTTGGTTGCCGAAAAGCTAAATTTTTGTTTCATCTGACCATAGAACAAGGTTCCAGTCAAAGTTCCAGTAGCGTTTAGCAAACTCCAGGTGCTTATGTTTGAAATGACAGGGAAGGCTTTTTTCTGGCATGCCTTCCAAATAATTTGTTGGCATGGAGGTGACGTTTAATGGTAGTCTTGGAGACTTGATGACCCCAAGATGCTACTTTCCTCTGTAATTTTCAAACAGTGATTCTTGGGGATTTTTTGCCTCTCTTACCATCCTCCTCACTGTGCATGGGGGCAAAATAAACTTGGGTTCTCTTCCAGGCAAGTTTGTAACAGTTCCAGTTGCTTTGAACTTTTTAAGTATTGCCCTAACAGTAGATATGGGCATTTTCAGGTGAGTAGCTATTTTTTTATAGCCATTCCCTGACTTATGAAGCTCAACACACTTTTCCCTCATTTGATTTGTGTGTTTTCTTATCTTTCTCATGAATAAGGGAATATGGCCTCTGTGTCACCTCATATTTATACCCCAGTGAAACAGGAAGTCATGGATTACTGCTTGAAAGTTCCTAAACACTGATCAACTTTAAAAAGTAAAATATAAATGGAAGAAATACTTCAGTTACATTTTGCTCATAAGAATTTCAAGGGGTGCCAATAATTGTGGCACATGTGGTTTTGTTAAAAATAATTATTTTCTGATGAGGGATTTTTTCTCAGAATCCAATTATAGGTTGGAATTTTCTCATTTCTCATTTGTTTTCTCAGTATGAGATTAAGCTTATTCACCAAAAGGTGAATTTTGTATAAACCTTTTTACTCATCTTTACCAGGGGTGCCAATAATTGTGGAGGGCACTGTATGTAGTGTAAATAAATACAAATGCATATTAAACCCAGTTGTGATAAATTCAATCAATAACGGCAAGTAAACGTGGTGCATTGTGTGACCCTGCTGCCGACCGTTGCATCTGATTGTCTTTTGAATGTTTATTTTTTGTCATCTTTTTTTGGTATATGAGCAGTTTTACCAAATTAAATTACCAAGTTATGATAAAAGGGTGTTCTATATTTATACATGCTTTTTATTTCATTGTCTTGTATCCATCAGCTTTTCATTCCAGAAATGAGAGGAGTAGCTAAATTACGAGAGTCATGAATTGCTAAATTAATTCAGCCCCTGCAGGCCCAGGATAAGGGGACCCCTGAAATGCATGAGATGATGAATGTTTTTCTATGAATAGTTTCCCATGAAGAGTTTCCCTTACCTGGGGGATGTGTACCTTTGAGGTTTCATGTCTGTATTTCATCAGGGACGGGTGGGTGCTCTGTACCAATCTTAGCAAAGCTGCTTTTTTTATTCCAAAATATATCTTTCACAAATATCTTTTACAAAGAAGGCATCACATGTTTCCCAATGAGAAAATACTGTACTATAAGGCAACAAGTAATGATGTCAAAAATATGTGTTGATATGACACTTTAACCCCTTCACGCAGATGCCAAATTTGGTCAATCCTCATCTATTTAGGTACTGTTCTATTTAAAGCTTTATAACTCCAGATGGAAGAATCGAAGACACTTGGAAAATGGCTTAAATTAAGAAAGACAGTTGTACAATTTACAATACTAAGATACCAGATTATTTTATTTTCATAATTTAGGTAAAAATAAAGTGCCACAAATCTTGGCAAAAATGTTGTTTTTCTTCAGTTTGCAATGAAATACTCAGAGGTACATATGTAAAACAGGCAACACATCTCCTGGATCATACACCCCTTGACCACAAGTGTGCAAAACGTTAGGGTGATATTTATGATGCTAAATGTAAGCAGTGTACCATGTTGTCCCTTAGTGTCTCCAAATCTATTCAAAATGGCTAAATTGTGCACTGCTATAAATCATAAAATAATCATATATTTAACTACAAATTTAACAGTGCCCTTCACTATTATTGGCACCCCTGGTAAAGATGAGTAAAAAGGGTTATAACAAAATTCACCGTTTGGTGAATTAGCTTAATCTCACACTGAAAAAATTAGAAAAATCCAACCGTTAATTGAAGTAATTCGACAACATCAAAAGGCTCTTGATATCTTATTTTCGGGTACTCTTACAAGCGATACTATAATGTCTCTGCATTTTAATGGATCTCTATGGGAATTGGGGTTGGGACTAGATTTAGCTGTAAATTATTCTGGAACATTATGGAATACATGGTTCGTAAAATGGCTCTAAGTCATCAAGGGTCTGGGGTATCAAACAAGGCTCAAACCATCACTCTGCTGCCAGATATGCAGAAGATATGGATGGATCACTTTGAGGGTTGTTTCTCCTGACAAATTTTTCTATTGAACTCTAGAGTGATGGTTTAAGGCTTGTTTGATACATCAGACCCTTGATGACTTAGAGCCAATTAGCCAACCATGTGTTCCATACTATTCCAGTGTAATTTACAGCTAAATCTAGTCCCACCCCCAAATTCCCATAGAGATCTATTCAAATGCAAAGAAGTTATAGTATCGCTTGTAAGAGTACCAGAAAATAAGAAATCAAGAGTCTTTTGATGTTGTTGGGTCACAGACATCAGGAAGTCATGACATGCAAAGGATATGCAACCAAATATTAAAACTTATTACTTTATTCTATATATAAATGCAGGGGTGCCAATAATTTGGGCACACATGGTTTGTAATTATTATTTCTTGATGAGGGATTTTTTTTTCTCAGAATAAATTTACTTCAACTAAAGGTTGGATTTTTTATAACCCTTTTTACTCATCTTTACCAGGGGTACCAATAATAGTGGAGGGCACTGTATATCTACAGGTCAAAAATCAACCCAAAACCTGTAATATAATTTATAAAATAAATTAAAAAATTCCATTATAAAGTCCATTATACAGTTGCCCCTTGTGATGGTTTAAGATGAAAACATTGATATAACACTGGTACACCTAAATATGTAGGTGTCTAGCTTCACGGCAAATCGGTGCATCAAACATAAAACATGACTGAGCCACATATGAACACTACAGTGCACTCAAAAATAAAATAAAATAGCAGAAGAACAACAATTACGCCTCAGCAAGCTTTGTGTATACAACCAATGGTAGGATTGTTTATGTATTTCATATTTAGTAGCAGCTATTGATAGTAGAATGATGTGGAATAATTACACACAAATTTCACTTGTTTATTTTGCTTTTGAGTGAGAAAGGCTTTTCATCGCTCTATTGGCTTATGTTTGGGCTATTGTTGGTTTGTCTTGTTGCTATGATTGAATAAGAATTTTTGGTCATGAAAAAATATTTTTATGAACTCACAGATAGATGCTATCATCCACTGTGTCATGCATGGGTCGGAATAGTGCAGGTGAGACTGGGTGTGGTGTTTCTTTTTAAATGGACTAGCTACGCGACAATAGTGGCACCTAGAAACTCCGTATTCGGTATAGGTGTCACAAATCATGTGCTAATAAAGCTAGAACGTGGAGTTTATTGTTTCAATCTCACAGTGCCGGCGGCATGGCCACATTTTTATATATCAGTTTTGTGTTTTTTTATTGCCCAGACAGTGTTTGTGTGCGATGAAGGATATTTTTACAGATGACTACCTACTATCTTTACAATGCCTGGTATAGGGGCATTTGTGCTTTAAAGAAAAAAAAAATACACTTTAAATAACTCAAATGAAGCTCGTACAGCTGTGTTAGGCTGTACATGTTAGGCTGTGCGAAACATGTTTTACATGCAATACATTTTTATAGGATTTTATAGAATGTATTCAGAATTATGAACAAAAATATCCTTTTTTATATTTGCAGTACTTTTTTCATTGAGCACAGCAGTTTCAGGTTGCATGTAACATTGTAAATAATTCCAACCGAAAAACAATTAATTGTACAACAATTATTCACAGTACCAACTGCTTTGATGTGAAGAGTATTTTGTTCTTTAAATCAAAAATTTATGAAGGCACAAGTGCCCCCGTACATGCCATTGTAGAGCCAACAGGCAATCAGAAACTTCTCTAAAATATCCTTCGTCACACACGCAAACTGTCTGGGCTACACTGAAACTGAAATAAGAAGACCTCCAGTGGCCTATCTCTATAACATTTGGGTTACCCCACTGACACCATGGCTGGATTGGACAGTTTCACGATCAAAGCTCACTTTGGTGGATTCAGCAGCCTTGAGAGTCTTTGTACAGGGTCTCTGCAGTCACTGACTCGATCACATGTTTTTTAAACCCCCAAGTGCCCCTGTCAGCATGTTGGCAGCTTATCTGGTGTATGTGTACGTGCAGGAGTGTACATGCGTGTGGGCGGGAGTGTGTGTGTGTGTGTGCGGGAGAGCGTACATGTGCGCGCAGGAGTGCGTGTGGAATTGTACGTGTCCGTGCGGGAGTGTGTGCGTGTGCGTGCCGGAGCGTACGTGTGCATGTGTGAGTGTGCATGTATGCGTGGCCATGTACACGTGTTGACATCTGCATATTCTCGTCTTTGATACAGATCAGTGGTCGAGTGGGATCTCAACAACTACCAATCACCCAATGGCTGTCACCGGAGGAGTTTGAGGGGAAATTATGCAAATTATGCAAAAGATGCCAAATTCTCACTAGGGATCCTGTATTGGGATGTCAGATTTAGTTCATTTCTGCATCTATTTTAATTTAGAAGAAAACAGTAATATTTGTATTGAATTTTCTCAGAAGTAGTCTCGGTTGGCGAAGTTCGGCTGGTGTTACCCTGCGGAACGCATCCGTTTGAATATGCACACGTGGCGGGCTGGAACCTGAAGTGCTGGTGCAGATTCTGCGGCGATAAACATGCTCTTGGCTGAAACGCGAAGCAAGCAGATGATCCTCACCGCCGTCGTTTTTTTCTAGCTTGGCAAGACCAAATCCAGCCTTACGGCTCCTCAAAAGCCAGGAAGCTCGTCGTGCGACGCGGAGAAATGCCGGAACGCTCCTTCTGAGTCTCGTTGCCTCTCTCTTCTCTCTGGTCTTCCCTTTCAGTGTCGAGCGAGCAGGTGTATTTCGCGTGCTTTTCAGGCCTCGGATTGAGTCTCTTTGTTTACACGTCACCGTCGCGGCATCGACCGCTCTTCCCTCCTGTCAGTTCCAGCTGCAAAAGCTGGCTTAGCTTTATACACCCGGAGAGCGAGCGCAGTTCATTCTTCTGCCCCGGATCCCGGCTGTGACGGCTTCTGGGTACGGGCCTAACCGTGAACCTCAATCTGTTCCTCTTTTCCTACGACCAACACGTGCCCAGTGCACCTCCATTACATAATCAATCAATGAATAAATCAGTAATTATTTCCAATATGATTATAAACGCTAATTAATTGAAACATAATTGTAAGTAAAAAAAATTAATTTAGACAATTACAACTGGCTTTACATAATTACAAGACACACATTTTCTAACTGTGAACTCTGACAACACAGCCAGAAAAATGTGCCCGTTTCTTCTTGAAAAAATAAAACAAGCTGGCTGTATAAAATACATGGTATAAGATATTTTCTTTTTTTCCGTCATGTTATCTGCGTGTGCAGTATGTATTTATTAAACAATGACATGATTATTGCGCAACCTCATGTATGAGAAAAGGAAGGGGCCAATCCAGTCATGAAACGTGATTCTCAGCATTGTAAACCTTTTAGTTATGATTTCTACAATGCTTCTCCTGTGCGTGCGCAAGGTCAGAAGTGATTTTTAAATTTATTTTCTAAATATACAACCTGTAAATAGTGTTCAGTATTTTATTTGGGATTTGGGTTTAATTTATTTATTCATCGAGTGGCTCAGCAGCAAACACAGCCTATGTTTACGTTTGCCCAACTGGGAACTGGGTACTGTAGGAATTTTGTTTAAGATCACGGATCTCCGTAATCAGGAATAACGAGATCATTATTTATGTGCCTGGATTTATTGTGCGTGTGTGGTTATTGCACTGCATCTCTGTGCATTTCTTGGTTGCGTTAGCAGATTTCTGATCGTTTGTGCTCATATAAGATGAAACAAATATAGACTCAAGGCTGTTCTCTCTGGACAAACAAAGTCATGGTTGTTGCAGTGTCTATGTTGTTTGTCATGTTAAGCTTTATTTCTTCACGCATCTCTGCTTCACATTCTTTTCACTTTTTTTGCACTATTAGGGCAGAAGCCAAGTCATTTTATCTCTTGGATGCATTTGTCATTTATATATTCGCCAATATTTTGTTTATTTCACGATAACCATTTTTAACATCCTATGTGTTCTGTTTTGCTTCTAAACATAGTGCTTCTGTTTATATCACCACCAACCAGTTCTATTCTGCAAGAGTGCTTATAAACAACAGCAGCTGCATTTCTAGACCGGCGGTTAACAGATACTTCGCATGTGACTGTCTGGGAATGTGTGTCTTCTGTTGTTTGGATGCTAAAGCCATTCTGATCATTTAGACAGACAATTGTCATTTTATCATCGGTTTGAAATTGCGGTAGCAACTTCAGCTGTGTGTGCTAATGTTTGCCTTGAGCCGCATTCAAAAGTGAGATCTAAACAGCCTTGGTGTGATAGGCTTATGTTCATGGTGGTAGGACTAGTTTCCATAGAAACACAGCTCTAGTCAGGTATGATTTTAGCGATTATATAATGCAGAGAAAACTACACCTACACTTTGCCACATTTTCAGTTCTATTCTGAAATGAAATGTGCCCGAGTCTTCTTTTAATTTGTGATATGCTTTGGTAATTGAACTACTAAATGTGCTCATATTATAGGCTCAATGGTTTTTAAAAAATCTGTTTTTTTAATAATCACATGAAGTCTGTTTTCAGAGTAGAACAGAATATGTGCTTATAATATGGAATAAACTCGAGAGATACAATTCATTTAATTTAGTTTAAGCAATTCCACTGTACTTAGTAGGCCTGCCTATCTCAAAATTGCACAGCAATTGCAGGGTAAATTATATAGGGGCGAATTCACTGAAACATCAGATGGGTTTAAAGTGTGGTGGGAGCGCAGGGAGCTTGCATGTAATCTGCAAGCTGAAAAATCATTTCCTTGTTTGGTTATGCTTTTTAATGCCTCTTGCCCTCTTTATCATAATGGCTAGATTCTCATTTAATACTGCATATGTGACAGGATTGATGCTTCAGATACACGTTTAAAAATTTTACTTTTTGAGTTTTTCATCTCATGTTAAAGTACAGAATCAGAGATACAAAATGAGGTATCGCTTTTTGCTTGATGAGATTTAATAACTAATTCTGGGGATATGACTTTGAATATTGTGATTTTGCAAAACACAGTTTTGAGAAAACTGCCTTTAAAGATTTTTTGAATATGTTTGATTATAATAGTGTTTAAACCATAAATTCATAAAAATATGAAAACATGCATACATAAAGTTTAACCTCTGATTTTGCTTTAAACCCTCATCCTTTTTCATTCTTTCATTATTTTGGCATGACTCCCCCATTATCATGTAACTTCAAAACATTGATAACTGCTCTCCCTATTGAAATATAGCAATAATACTTCAAGGAGTGCCCACACATTTTGATAGCCCTCATCAACAGGTAATTACTTCTCGCCAAGTAGCTATCCCACAAAAAAATGGCTGCTGGCTCTCTCTTTTGTCTGCCCCAAACTAATTTTCATCTGAATCTTTGAGGACTAATGGCAGAATAAAGGCAGCATGTGTCAGTATCCTCCCCCTATCTATCATGTGACTGTTTAAAAGGTAAGTACACCCTAGGTCACTTTTTTTCCGCTGTAAACGTGTTTGTGTACCTACCTAACTTATTCATGCATTCCATTATTTCATTACTTCAACAATTCTGAAATAATATTGTAGTAATATTGTATAAACTGGTAGAAAAGCATCTTTGTGCTGCCCCGAATGGTTGAAATTTCCTTTCTGCTCCCCACACTGCCCCCGCCCCAATCGTGATGTCAGAGTACCTCTTTGGAGGTACTTCTACGTCATATGGATAATTGTTGCCGCCCCTCATGGAAACAACTGGCACCTGATTGATTAGACCCACTAGGCTAATTTCGTTTCGGCTCCACGTTTTTATTTTAATTAATTTTTCCCCATTTGGTAGCCAATTGAACCCCTATTCTAATTAAATTCCCCCGCTAGAGAATCACTGCTGCACAACCCCGTCAGCCGGTAGTAGAGCAGAGGTCACCACGTCCTTTTTCAGGACGTGACTCCTCCAAGCCTGACCGTGATTCCAACTCGCCCGGGGCCGCTATATGCGCAGCGATTCTCTCCGAGCCCCTCCCCCCACCCGGAGGCAGCCACCAATTGCCGCTCCCACAGGGCACTGGCCATGATCGGATCTGGAAGGACCGGGGCGCGAACCCCGATCCTCGGAGTACAACTGCACCGACTGAAAGTCGCTCTTAACTGCACTCTTATCGTTGTACCACCGCGAGGCCTCAGCTCCACGTTTTACATTGGCAGCGATGCAGACGTATCTATGAACCATAGATTTTAGAAAAATAGATCTGAACAGGGTGAATGAGAGGCATCTAGGTTTTTATATCTATTGATTCTCCCGTTCGTAGATTTTAATCTGAGCAATAACCACAATATTACGCTACAGAGAATCCCAGGAGTCTCCTGGTTTGTGAAACGTTATGATTGATGTTATGACCCTCAGTTACGAATGTTTCAACTTTGTTTCGGAGAAATCATGTGTTTTGTTAGTTTGGTATTTCAAATATGTAAACTACTACAGTATCCATGCGCTTCAGCATGTTATACATCGTTTTCGGAAGAAATTGAAGAAGAAAAGATAGAATACACCAAAACTGCACAATTTTTTAATTCTTGCATATCAGAGACTGAAAATTACGATTGTGATTTTTTAAAATATTCCCCAGCACAAGCATACGTAAAAGCTTCAAACAAACGAACGTTGATGCTACACCTCATAGCTGTTAAGAATCTTAACCTTGCTGTAATCAATTGCATTTTTTATTCTTATGACAGAATGTGTGGCTTGGTTTCAAATTCGAATTCACAGTTCTTCAGCGGTCCTCGGCAATATTGTATATATTACATACTTACGAGGACTTTGGGAATGATTGGAAAGCATAAAGCTTTCATGCCGATTTCATACTGGAACATTGCAGGATCATTTTCAGAGACAGTTTTCCCAGATGAGCTCTCAAAAGTGTCTCACTGCGAGTCGTTGTTCTAATTTCTCATCGAAAACAGCAAAGTAGAGCGGTTTGAATACATAAAGCCTAGTGATTAAGCTTAGCGGTTATTTTAGCACAGGCAGAAAATGCCCAATTTTGCCCAATTTCACAAATATACACATTTCATTCAAAAAGTAATGGAAAATATATACTGTATAATTACAGTGTAATTTAAATGATGTTCATACAAAAGATTCCTTAATTGGCTATAATTCTCACAGTCCTCTACCACTGACATGATTATTTGTATTGAGGAAAATTACTTTTCCCTTTGTGAAATTGCATGCTATTCAATATTCAATCTATAAACAGGGCAACGTTCATCCATCATTCATAGTGAGTTCAATTATCTGTGTTTTCACAATAAAGATTACTTTTCCAAAATGATCTCAGTCATGTCACTGAAACTTTATTAAGCTTAATTGCGCCCAAGTCATGGTTGCTTTGTTTGCTGAAACATTTTTGCTGTACTCATTATGGATTTCTAAATGCATAATGCCAAATCTGCAATGCTTTTAAATGTTTCTAGAAAAAAAGTAGAGGCTACCCTATTGTGAATGTGTGTTATTTAATAGCATCATTTGGGTATCTTAATCTTCGCACTTCGTAGTTCCTTGCCAAGGTCAACACGTGCACTGAATCTCTAAACAGCGAAAGGTTGGCTGTGCTTTGAAGGCTCCAGTTACAAATTTTCAACGTTTATTTTAAGCCACCTGAAGCTGATTCAACCTGTCTGAAAGACTCACTTCTTTCCTCAGTGAGGGAAGAGAGCTGAATAAATAAATGGTACAATGAAGGAGTTTGCCCGTTCTGCATGTTCATAGGAGTGTCTGCGTTACCATACTGTAGATTCTCCTGCTCCTGTTAACTCTGCTGATGAATGTGACTGTGTGTATGTGCACGGATGCAAGAGTCCACGATGTGTGAGAGATGATAAGTGCGCCATAAATAAAATGATCCTTTATGGTAAATTAGCTTCGAAAATATACATGCTCCTATGCAGTCGCCTTCAATTTGGGAACCATCGAAAGTAGCTGAGGTTATAAAGTAAGTAGAAATACGGTAGGATACACAAGGCAGAGATGAAACTGCGGATGAAAAAGTAGTTTATGCTTCATTCTAGACGTGATACATGTCCACTTTGTGATTAATGGAAGGCCACCTTTTTAATATTAAAGAATGATTCAGAGAGAAGCTTGCCTTGCTGGCCTTGTTCCGTTGTTGCTTGTGCAATTGTTCTGAAGCAGTTGCTACGAAATGGAAAGTCAGGAGTATTGTGAGGCAGTGTGAGTACTCTGCACCTTTAGGGTGTGTGTTTGAATTGACGCTTTAATGGCCCCTAGGCGAGTACCTTCACCTCAGTGTTTTCATTCAAATCTGCTGTCAATGGGTAACAATAAGGGATGTCTTCCAAACAAGTAGGTAATGTAACGTGTGGCACATTTTTAATGAACTACCTAACTAGCAAAGTCAAATAATCTTCTCTGTTTTAAATTCAGTTTTATTCAGTTTTATTTACCAATGGTGCATTTAATAGTGTAAATACAGACAATAGTAAAGTTTGAGCAAGAAAAGCATAACGTGAACTTTTCAGCTAATGAACAGCCCTAGGTCTGTCTCTTTGTAGGGGTTTGAATAAAATACTTTTTTTTAAAATTGTTAAATGTTTTAGCTTCAAAAGACAGAGGCAGTTTTTGTACTGTCACAAATTGAAAGCACTTATTGTACTGGCGTCTTCCCACCACAGATCCAGTGCTAAATGGGGGCATTACGCAGCGCTGTGAACACTGCTGGATATCTGGAAATTTCATTTTCACTTGCAATTATTTGTTTATCATCACACTAAACATAACTGATATTAAAAAACCTAATTTCTAAATAGTGTTTGTGATTCGTTTTTTTCTTCTTTTACGGTGAAAATAATCAGTAAAGAATATTTAATGTAATCATGTGGCAACCTGCCAGAGGTTTAATTGGATCGGAGCATCCTTAGTTTTTGAAGTGGCTTGATGAATTGCCGTGATAATAAATTGTATTGCCTGAAAGAGATTGTGTAGAGATTAGAGAAGGAGAAATTTGCAACATATTTGCAATGAATTTCCTATCATCTGCTAAACTGGCAAGATGTTTGCTAAAAAGCTATTTTTAATTTGTGAATTATCCAAATACATCCATGGTGCAATATTATACCATTTTATGTTAATTGTGCTTAAATGTATGCAAAAATGTTTTGTTTTGGGAGTTCATGTGTACTCCTAAAGAGTGTTCTAGTGAAATAATTAGACATGGTAAACTATCTAAAATTGAACAACTAAGCTAAATAAATATATTTTTATTTACATGTTCATTGAGCATCATGATAATTAGCATAAAGTGATTATTGGCCTATGTGGTACATAATGCACTACACATTTCCAAATTGCTATGTAAAAGTGTTGCCACTAAGAGGATTTGCACCTAACTATCAAGGAAGTATTTTGTCAATGCGTGGTACTATATATTGGTGAGGTGACATGGCAGCTGAATCATATGACTGCTGATATGCTTGCTGATTACAATCATGAATCATGGGCTGAATTTCACTTCCTTTATACTGGAATGCAAAATCAGCTGTATCATTCATTCCAAAACAGGGATACAGCACAGGAAGTTATTATGAATCAGTTAATGTTGCATAAGCTATATTCTTTCTCCAGTAAAAATGCACTCGAGCTGGAACTAATCTCAAACTCTGCGGCCTTTCAGACTTGAAGCCTGCGTATTTACGTCTCCCCAACATTTTCTCTATGTTCCTATGTTTTTCAGGCATGACTTGCCAAGCGCGGACTTCTTACACGGAGGATGAGGTTCTTTGGGGACATCGTTTCTTCCCTGTCATTTCCCTCGAGGAGGGGTTCTTCAAAGTGGACTACTCCCAGTTCCACGCCACGTTCGAGGTGCCGAACACTCCCTACAGCGTGAAGGAGCAGGAGGAGGCCCTCCTCATCTCCTCCCCCCTGATGGCGCCCTCTCTGTGCAACAGCGGCGAGAAGAACGCCTCTCTGGACGGCCTGGAGACGCTGGAGGACATGGAGACCACCACTAAGCTCCCCGCCAAGCTGCTGAAGATGCAGGGGCGGGACGGCCTGCCCAGGAAACTCCTCCGCATGAGCTCCACCGCCTCGGAGATGACCTACAGCATGGGCGACCTGCCCATGAAGCTGCAACGCATCAGCTCCGTGCCGGGCGTCACCGACGAGAAGCACCTGATGGCCAAAGGCACCAAGATCAACGAGCCCATCAGTCAGTCTGTGGCGGACTTACCGCCAAAGCTCCAGAAGATGGGGGGCGGGGGAATGGGGGGCGGGGGAATCGGGGGCCGCATGGATGGACACCTACCCCCCAAACTAAGAAAAATGAATTCGGACCGCTTTACGTAAAAACCCCCATCCCCGCCCCTCAAGACATGCACACACCTGCACTGACTGTTTATAATTTGATAAGATGGACAAAATATTATATTGCATAACATTAGTATATACTGTATATCAATATATACATAGACACACACAGAGACACACAAGCACACACACTCTATAAAATGTAGGGTTATGGAATTCAGCACTACACTTGCTCTTGGGTGTAACTATACATGCTTTGATAAGAGACCTCAGAATTTTTCAGGTGGTTGCACAATTAGCACAAACTGGCATGCACATATCACAAGCGCATGGAATACAATATGTGTACAGTATTTTCCTTTTTTTCCCCGGCATGGCATTTATAGACACAACGACGATTTTACAGACAATAAATAGTGAACAAACAATCTTGAAGCCGAAGAGCTACGTCGCACTCAAAACGGAAATATGTTACAGGTTGTTAAAGTTTACGTCCTGTAGTGAAAGGCTCAGACAATTCATTTGAGTTGATTACTTTGGTCAATCAGTGTGGTATTTGTGTTTTTTGAACTGTTATTTTGAATGCATGTTATGCTTATATTGTTTAGGCAGAGACACTGAAATCAGATGCTTAGTCTATACTACATTTGTTTATTTCAGTCTTATTCCACAGCTGTATTTTTGCTACTGTATTTAATATATAGGAGCTACTATTTTATTGCGAATGAAATATATGGCATTTGTTAGGGTTGGGCATAAATATAAAGCTGGATGACACTGAGTATTTTAAACTGCATAATTTGCACCTTAAGAAAGCCAATATCATGAAACTAGACAGTATCACTCATGATTGCCTTGTGCCATCCATTTTATGAAGAGGGATATTCTCAGACCTGAATAAAACATTTGTAATCTAACTAAAATTTTAAGAGTCCATATTTTCCAATGTTCCTTTATAGAATGGAAGCAATATTGATATAATCCCAGTAATCTTGCTGCGTCCATATAATAGGTCAATAGTGATAAAGGGATTAAAGGATTTCATCAAAATGTACATGATGAACCTAGTTATGATCAGTTCCATTTATGAATAAATCCATTTAAATCACACAAAATGACATTAATCATAAATAAATTCTGATATGCAGTTATTCGTGAACTAATACATATGAAGAACTTTTCTTCAGTTTTGTACATTTTTGAATGATAAAATTATACAATTTTTCAGTAATTACTAATTGTAATGGACTATATATCATTCTAATATGTCCTTTCTCATCAGCATAAGTCAGTAAGTAATTGTTTATGACTTCCTCTAAAATCAAAACAGTATTCTGAAATAGTCTGTTGTGGTCTGATCGGTGAATGTGTTGTGGGTGTAGATGTGTTAATCATATGATACATTCACTCAGAGAATAAAGTGTCAATTTCTTAACTTAAAAGTTGAATGGTTTTGGAACAGGAGTCATAATCAGTATCGAGTGATAAAACGACCGAAGCGTAGTCTAGCCACGGAGATTCTATCCTCCCGTTCAAGTGGTAAAACTGTGCTCCGAATCTCTTAAAGGAGCCATCGAGATGGATCAGTGCATTACAGATCCTGATCCTTTCCTGCTCTGAAGTTCTGAAATTGAGACTCAATTCTGATAATACCCAACCCAGGAAAAACACAACTCGCCATGAGTGCTGCCATTGGTTCTCAACCTCTTGACAATATGGGCCAGCCTTGTATCCCCAAAATAAAATAAAATAAATAACAATACAAAAAAAATCAACAGTCAACTGTATAATTAAAAAAAATTATCCAAATGTATACATTTTTGGGAAGCACAAACCATTATGGGGATTGGGTCATGGGTTGAGTCACATTGTTTTACTTGATGGTGTTTGGAGGTGGGGCATTGTCCATTGAGAATAACTATTTTGTTTTCCTTCAGTAGCTCATTTTAAAGTCATTAAGAAGCAGAGCCATAAGACTTCAAATGAACTTATAAATGTACGTGCGCCAAACCACTCACGAGTGTCGAATTTCCACACCGTTTCCATAGTACTGAGTATCAAAGCTCCAGGAAATCTCTACTGATGGCCATCTCTTTTTAGCCAGTCTTCTATTTTGGTTTGTCAAAATGTTTTTTCAAGCTGACTACACAGCGGGTCTGTGTTTTTTGATGGCACTGCAAAACCCACGGCTAAAAAATAAATGCTGTACGTACTGTATGTTGCAAATAGAAATGTCTACCAAACACCTAGATATCCAGGCATGACAATATATCTATTGTACAAACACACAGGTTTTAAATTGACTTGTATGTATTAGTACTGTATAAACTAATCATGTATTAAACGATGGCAATTTGGCTGGGTTTAGGTTTTTTCAACTCACATTTTGCTACTTGTATATGTACAGTATGTTGTCTTTTTTCCTGAGGGTGGCCAATTTTAAATTTTCTGGCCAATTTGTCTTGTGGTCAAAATATGTTCTTCCTCTACAAATATTGATATACAGTGCACTCCAAAAGTGTTAGGACAGTGACACATTTTTGTTGTTTTGGCTCTATACTCCAGCCCATGGATTTGAAATTGAAAAGTGACTATGAGGTTAAAGTGCATACTTTCAGGCAGCTTTACTTTGGGGGTTTTTACATCCATATCGGGTGAACCGTGTAGCAATTGTAGCCATTTTTACACATTTTCCCCCCATTTTAGGGCGCCAAAAGTAATTGGACAAATGAACATAAACTTAAATAAAGTCATCATATTTAATATTTGGTTGTATGTCCTTTGACCTGATATCTGTGACCCAATAACATCAAAATACTCTTCATATCTTATTTTCAGGTACTCTTACAAGCAATACTATAACCTCACTGCATTTGAGTGGATCTCTATGGGAATTGGGGGGTTGGACTAGATTAAGCTGTAAATTACACGGGAATAGTATGAAACACATGGTTGGCTAAATGCCTGTAAATCATCAAGGGTCTGAGATTTCAAACAAGCATCAAACCATCACTCTGCTGCCAGATATGCAGTAGACATGGATGGATCACTTTAAGAGTTGTTTCTCCTGACTCATTTTCCTATTGATTCTATGGAATGGAGTACAAAACAACAACAAATGTGTGACTGTCCGAACACTTTTGGAGTGCACTATATTTGGCATTTTAAACATTTTCACAATTTTTTGACGAAACCATGGTTTAAGGTATGTTTAAATCTGTGATAATATATCCTATCACAGGTTTAAACTTTAAAGTGTTATTCCCTTGTAGAGTTTTTTCAAAATTAGTATAACTGTGTGTGTGGTGTGTGTGTGTGTGTGTTTGTGTGTAGACATTGTGTGTGACATTAAATATTTTGGATTTAGAGTATATTAATATATTTTGAATATGTTATATATTCTGTAAATGGCATATGGCTTCCTGAATTTTTACACTCTGTAAAAATGCTGTACCTACGCAGAAGCTAAGCCCTGTACCCTAGCCTAGCCATGGCAAGCCATAATTTGAGTTCTTGGCAGTTATGGGGGGAGTCCACTGTGTCACAGTTGGTTTCAACCTGCCATGGGAGGATGGCTAATACTTGGCCCGAGTTCTTCTGGTTATCATTGCACAAGCAGACCTAATTACTCACCAGGTGTCTACAGGTCACATCAGTGACAGATATGGTTATCTTCCAACCTCTACTAGCTCTGCTAGCATGCTTCTATGGCTTGTATTCTGGAAAATAGTCCCTGGCCTGAAAATTGAGCTGCATTACCCCAGTGCTTTAAGTGGGAGAATAGGATCAAACTATAACAACTATAAGAATGTGCATAAAAATTCAAACTTGTTTTTTTGTTTGTTGTTTTTCCTCATGATTAATAGTGGGACATATACAGTAAATTACAAATATCTTATATTAATATATCCATTATTTTTTCAAAATATTTTTTTGACGCATAAGATCATAGTTTGGTGTATCAAGCTTCATTATTTGTGTTAAAAACATGCACACTTACATATATAAATTCAAAAGTTTATGTTTGTTTTCAAGATGTGTTCTTTATAGAAAGACATATACATACAAATGACAAAATTAGGCACTGCGTGGCACAAATAGAATGGAATTATGGAATAATTGTGTTGCGCGTGTATAATAATAATGAGGACGGGCCTATCTTCATGGTGCTTTATAGCTCAGCTCAGCACGAGAGCACAGCATAAGACAGAAGACTTAAGAAGATACAGAACTGGGGCACATAAGGATTCCATCTATTCAGAGTGAGCTGAGAATAATTGAATGTCAAAGCTCATTTGTCTTACTATATACTTTCTCCCTGCTGGTGTTAACTTGCCTGAATTACTTGTCCCTGTAAGTTGACATGCCCCCCAAATGGGGAACAGTCAGTTCATGGCATTATTTGTATTGGTTCTGTTCATTATTTCTGTTGCTAGACATATAAGGATGGGTTACTGTTACTAAATATCATTACTATTGCTAAACATATAACACACGGGTAATGTACAGACATTAGGAGTGCTAACATGCATCCAGGTATTTGGTCACTCAGTAATGGCCATCTAACTAGCTAATGCTTAACAAATAATAACAAAAAGTATATTTTCACTGTGGGCCTGCCAATTGGTGTATTCAGCAGAAATGTACTCGTTAGTGTAGTAATGCTCCCTATCGTCCAGGTAAAATTATGACCGGGCTTGTGCTGAGGCCAGGAATCCCTCAGGGAAATAGATAATTGGCTATAGCATAGTCCAGGGAGTGACTGCTGACGGCAGGGTGTTCCCTGACTCATGACTCAGTGTTGATTGGGCACCTGTGACCTAGCAGGTTACTAATTGCATGGTTCCGCTGGTAGGTTGCAGAGTAAAAATAAATTGCAGTTGGCTGCATGTGTCTCAGAGTGTGCTAATGTTCAGTCTTCAGACTTGATAGAGGATGATGCTGGGATGGGACAGATCTACAGTTATGACTTGAGCATTCCAAATGGGGAAAAAATGCACACACAAAAACACACACACACACACACAAAAAAAACACACACACACACACACATACACATTACTTTGACTTTACAAATAACAATTTTTTTTTCCTCTTCCATGGTTTGACCAGTTCATCGAACACCAAAATGAATTTTGTGAAAAAGTAACATTTGAATCATGCATCCAAGGATGGACATCCAGCTACCTACCTTTTCTGATCTCATGTTATGAGATTAGTCATACTACTAGCTAGCTAATAGCTTTAGGGCATCATTTTAAGGCTGTGTCACTCAGAGAGCAAGACTATACTTTGTAGATAAGAGCCAAGCTATGGCCTAGACGTGCCCAAATAAAAAATTTTTTTTAAAAGTGAGTCCATGGTCCACGCCAGTAGGAACTTTACTTCTGAGGGGAACATTTATTCTTTGTTTTATTTTGGGTTGAGATAAGTAAGTGAACTATAAATATAGTGAGCTATATTTCTTTTCATTTCTTTGGTGCGAGTCCGGTCAGTCACGCGGGCGGGGGCCTTCTGCCAAGTTGTGGGATGGTGGGAAATACCATTTACCTATACAGCACAGAGAGTATTCAGGGTACTTATGGCAATAACTACAATGGATGTACACTTCAGTCCGTAAATAAACATGTACATATGCAGTGCAGGTAGGCTATAATTCCTACTTGGATCACTTGGATCAGTTCCTGAATATGGATGCAAATTTAACCTCATATAATTTTTTTCATATCAAATCCAATGTCCTGGAGTACAGAGCCAAAACAATAAAGATGGTGTCACACTGACCAAATATTTATGGACTGCACTGTGTGTATATACAGTGCCCTCCACGATTATTGGCACCCCTGGTAAAGATTAGTAAAATCCAACCTTTAATTGAAGTGCATTTATTATGAGAAAAAAACCACTCTCAAGAAATTATCCCTCATCAAGAAATAATTATTTTTAACAAAACCACATGTGCCAATATTATTGGCACATCTGCATTTATATATAGAATAAAGTAATATTTTTTATATATCTGGTGGCATATCCTTTGCATGCCATGACTTCCAGATGTCTGTGACCCAACATCAAAAGACTCTTGATATCTTATTTTCTGGTACTTTTACAAGCGGTACTATAACGTTTCTGCATTTGAATGGATCTCTATGGGAATTGGGGGGTGGGTCTAGATTTAGCTGTAAATTATTCTTGGACTGTATGGAATACATGATTGGTAAAATGGCTGTACGTCATCAAGGGTCTGAGGTATCAAACGAGCCTCAACCCATCACTTTGCTGCCAGATATACAGTAGATATGGATGGATCACTTTAAGGGTTGTTTCTCCTGACAAATTTTCCTATTGAACTCCATGGAAAAATAAGTCAGGAGAAGAAACCCTTCAAGTTATCCATCCATATCTACTGTATTTCTGGCAGCAGAGTGATGGTTTAAGGCTTGATTGATACGTCAGACCCTTGATGACTTAGAGCCATTTAGCCAACTATGTGTTCCATACTGTTCCAGTGTAATTTACAGCTAAATCTAGTCCCACCCCCCAATTTCCATAGAGATCCATTCAAATGTAGAGACATTATAGTATCGCTTGTAAGAGTACCAGAAAATAAGATATCAAGAGTTTTTTGATGTTGTCGGGTCACAGACATCAGGATGTCATTGGCATGCAAAAGATATGCGACCAAAAATTAAAAATGATTACTATATTCTATATATAAATGCAGAGGTGCCAATAATTGTTGCACACGTGGTTTTGTTAAAAATAATTATTTCTTGATGAGGGATTTTTTTTTCTCATAATACATTTACATCCATTAAAAGTTTTGTGTGAGATTAAGCTAATTCACCAAATGTTTAATTTTCTATAACCCTTTTTACTCATCTTTACCAGGGGTGCCAAAAATAGTGGAGTGCACTGTATATATATAGCACACTTGAAGGCACACTTAACCAGCATGGCTACCGCAGCATACACGCCATCTGGCTTGCGCTTAGTTCATTGTTTTTCAACAGGACAATGACCCAAAACACACCTCCAGGCTGTGTAAGAGCTATTGGACAAATAAGGAGAGTGATGGAGTGCTGCATCAGATGACCTGGCCTCTGAGTCCACAGTCGTCCAAACTAAACCCAATAGAGATGGTTTGGGATGAGTTGGACTGGAGAGCGAAGGAAAATCAGCCAACAAGTGCTCAGCATATGTATGAATTCCTTCAAGACTGTTGAAAAAGCATCCCAGGTGGCTACCTCATGAAGTTGGTTGAGAGAATGCCAAGAGTGCAAAGCTGTTACAAAGACAAATGGTGGCTACTTTGAAAAATCTAAAATATAAGATTTGATTTGTTTAACACTTTTTTGGTATGCAAGTGCATAATTCCATTTGTGTTATTTCATAGTTTTGACATCTTTACTTTTATCTAAAATATGAAAAATAGTAAAAATAAATAAAAACACAGTAGCTGTGTTGGTCCCCCTCCTTTGCTGCTATAACAGCCTCCACTCTCCTGGGAAGGCTTTTCACTACATGTTGAAACCTTGCTGTGGGGATTTGCTTCCATTCAGCCAGAAGAGCATTAGTGAGGTCGGGCACTTACGTTGGGCGAATAGGCCTGGCTCATATTTGACTTTCCAATTGATCATCAATCATCTCGACAAACCATTTCTGTATGGACCTTGCTTTGTGCTCAGGGGCATTGTCATGCTGAAACAGGAAAGGGCCTTCCCCAAACTGTTGCCACAATGTTGGAAGCACAGAATCATCTAGAATGTCATTGTATGCTGTTAAGTTATGATTTGCCTTTACTGGAACTAAGGGGCCTAGGCCAAAACATAAAAAACAGTGACAGACCAAGAGGTGTCTTTTTGGCCATATCGGGGTCAATTTACTAAGATCCCAAATAAGGGGTGTTATTTTTCAGGCGCAGCCAAAGTACTTGTATTTCACGCTAAGAGTCATTATGCAAATTACTCCAGCCTCAAACAGCCATATTTAAATGAGAAATTTTGCATGTTTGGAATGGTTACTGTAAGAAAATGGTGAAAAGACTCACAGAAATGTTTCTGTTTTTAATGGTATTTTTTTAGTGTAGGGTATAGCCTAGGCTACTGAGCTGGCGGTTTATTACAAACTGTTTCTGCTGGAAGTTATACATGTTTATCAGGACTGAAATTATCATAACTATGCTTACTAGCACTAAGCCTACTCGCGCTGTAAGTGTCCCATAAAATCACATTTCCATGTGATCATGGGTTTTATTTTTATAAAGTTTTGATTTGCTTATTATTCACTGTTTGTTATAATAGACATTGTATTGCTTGTTTGATTCAATACTAGTTACTCTTATTGTTTAATGATTTAAATGCACCCACAAATACCTTTTGTAAACTTTCTTTCGAGCTTAGTAAATCACTTTACTCGTACTAATTTGCATGACCTCTGTAATCTATTTGCATGATCTCCTCCCACTATTTCATGAAATAAGGTAGGGACGCCCATTTTTGCATATTCATTCAGGCTAACTCGCAGAGATGAGAAATCAACGTATCTTTCCATTTTAGCACACGCAATCCTCTTTACTCCTCGTTAGTTCATCACCTCGGATGATTTTTTGTGGGCGGTAACACTTTTACACATGTTTTTGTACACGCAAACCTTTAGTAAATCAACCCCATAGTGTACATTCATGTGTGTGTGACCTCAGACTATACATTCATGTACAGAATATATAGATCTAGATGGTTATAGCCACACAATAAAGACCAATACCTGCATTCATTATATTTCCCTTCCTGTCTTCAGCTATCTGTTCTTCCTTATTTTTGCCAATTGCATCATCATAAATCTTTGAGTCCCCCAATCATTAATTTTCCCTGTAGATAATTCCTGCCTATCCTGCTTTTATCTACTAAAGTCAATAATAACATCTGCTCATATAGTAAGCAATTACACAATACGCACACTTATTGATGCTTGGTTAGCGATTTAGGTTTATATTTTAAGAATTTAATTGAAATTAATTGAATGGAACTTTCTGGAGCCAATATAAAAATATGTTCTGTATTTTAATCGCAGCACTGTCTAAGTACTAAGTGCTGGTTTTATATGGCTAAAGCAATGCTTGAATATCTCCGTAAGCATGCACACTACAGTAATCTAGAGCCCCGCAGCAATCTGTTATGGTTCCCTATAAGCACAACAACATACATTGCACAATAAACAGTATGGTTCAACTGAGAAAAGCATTCACTCTCTGATAATGAAATTTCTACCATTTATACAATTGATGAAACCCTAATGACTCAAAATAATTCTGTGACTCACGTGTGCTGAATTCATATATAAATTATCATCTCATCTCTAATGTTGCCTACACTGCAAAACTATCAATCATAGCATTTACCATAGACCTGTATGGTCAAAATATTTGCTGTAACTTGGAATCATTTTGATACCAATAATCTGGTAACCAGACCAGTTTTGGCAAGTGTACGTGTACAGATGTATTCGAGTATATGCTTTGCATATCTGTGTTGCACAGCCTTTTTGTGTTGACAATGCAAGAGATGAGATTTAATCTGTGTGAAACGGGGGGGTTTTGACTACAGGCGGCTTCCCGTGAGCATATAAACCGTGCTGTTTTCTGCGCTTAGCATTTCTTACATCTATTGTGTGAGCCATTAAACCGAGGTCCAGACTCGCTGTGGTCATTAAAGATCCCCTAGCACTTATCGCGAGCTGGGGAATCCTCTGACGGCCTGGCCTTATTCCCAATCTAGATGTCTCTGTCTCTATCTAATCATGCCCCGAATTTAATTGGCTGAATAAATCATCAACCGATGTGCAATGGGCATTCAGGTGCAAACTGGCTGTTGTACATCACTCAGGTGGATACCACACATTAGTGATGACTGGGGGGGGGGGTTAACTCCTTCCTGCCAGAGTGCTGTGAGATCACCTTTAATATTGAATCGATGCGTCGTGATGTCACGCATGGTTCGAGAGGAACATTACGCCTTAAAATGTGTGCCGTGGAGTTCGGTAGAAATGTCCTTATATCCCGGATGGTGAAATTCTTTCCACTTTTCAGGAGAGCTGTAAATGTCATATTCAATAAGATTATGATCTCATTTACACCTTCTTTTGATGGTAATTGCACAGACTGGCCAGTGTAAAATGCTCTGAAAAAATTGCATGAGAGTTGAAACAGCTGGATCATACATTTGTGTATCACCGGGTGCCATATTAAATAAATTGTGCTTGAAAAGAGGTTCTTAATGGGGATAATTTGAGTCTGGAGAATCGAGTGCACAACATATACCACTTTCATAACCGTATGTTAATTAATTTAATTAATTTAATTAGTAGACAGGCACAGAGAGTAACGTGTAGCTGAAGTAGGCTGATTACAAATATCACTTAACACAAGATGCAGTCACTTTAACTTTCCAATTTGCATCTCTCACCAACCCCACAGAATCGAAACAGCTTCTGGAAAAAAAATATTCCCCTTTGTCTCTCTGTTGAAAACCAGAAACATATTTTT